>JACSVZ010000007.1:8101796-8372347 GCA_014706295.1 Lycocorax pyrrhopterus obiensis
GCTAGTCCGCAGTGTCTGACAGGGACTAGCCTGCAGGGTGTCCATTAGGCTTACGGTGGTTTCTCTTGGCTTTTTTGGAAAAAAGTGCCGTTGAAAGGGATGTGACAAACGGTTATTTTCTAATGGTGATGCCTTAGGTTTTAACTGTTTAATTTTTCAAATGTACTGAGTGCCTAGTGTGTAACTCTGAAGTTCGGTGGCCTGTTAGCTGCTGTTCTCTCATGCTGTTAGACATAACAAACTCTCTGGGCTTGCTCTTTTTAAGGATGCCTTAATTGTCCCAGGCCCCAAAATATGTAAACTAGCCTGTGAAGAAGGGCCAAACTTGGGTAGTTTACATCGTGAACTGATGTTATAACGGAGAATTAACCCTGATATGCAAATGAACCAAACTTGTAAAAGTGTGAAGAACTCATGATCTGGTCCATTCTTGGGTGGAGCCTTTTGGCTGCCCAGGGTGTACCTTTGAAGGCCCTTCAAATAAATATCTCCATTTATTCCCTTATTCCGTCTAGTCTCTGTTTTTTAGGTGGCCATCTCAGGCTCAATGCAAGGCTGTTTGGAAGGCTTCCAATTACAATGACCATTCCACTTCACTAAGCACTGTCAAGAAAACAGTCTTAGCCCATCAAACATGGAATAATAATATATGTTATAAGATAAGCAATTTAAATTGATCTGGTTTTTATAAATATTCATAAACAAAGAAAAGTGAGAGTTTCTGAAAGATAACTAGATTAATTTAGAGAGAAAACACTTTTTCAGATACAGCTTTTTATGAGTTATTCTTTATATCCTCCATTAATTTAGGAGTTTTTTAACTATTTATTCCAGTTTTTCCCACATTTCCGATGTGAGAAATATGCCTGTTTACATGTCATTGCTTATGTAGCCTAAAATAGTGGGATGAGTGCAAGCTCTGGGTAGACTCCATGGTTGTATTCTCCTCTAGTTAAAAAAAAATAAAGCCCCTCTCTTTCAGTAATAGGTTTCAGTCTCCTATTTCCTGCATTACAGATCTCTATGCTTGTATTGGTATGTTGCATGTGGTTTGAAAGAGGCTTTAGGCCAAAAAATATCTGTGTGATGGAAAGTGATCCTTTCTGAGCAAAGTGTGGGAACAGCATCTTTCAGATGGAAAGAATATTTCCCCCTATAGTTACTAACAGTTCACCAGCAGAGTGCAGATTGCTCACCCATGTATTTACACAAACTCCATAAAACAGGATGTTCAGAAACACAGAGGAAATGTGAAATAACTATGAATATGCACAGCAGCCGCTGGCAGTCTTTCTGCTTGAGAGTGAGAGGCAAATGATGTTCTTACTAAAATCCAAGTCAGGAAATGGCTAAAATTGGCATTTATATACGCCAAGAGCCCATATGTCAAGTATAAAGTGGGTGATAGAACTCTAAATTGAGCCAATAGTTAAACTCAGTGCTGTGATGAATATAACATATTGAATAGTCATGTGTGTTGTCCATTGAGGCAAAATGTTACTCAGAACTAATCCAGATTAAAGATTATCTCAAATGCAGTTTTAAACAGCTTTGTAAATCACGCTGTAAGGACCTGGAGTAGTCCTCATCCTGGTTCCAAGTGTGTTAATTATCAAGGTCTCTATGTAAATGGTATGCTCTTGGCAGCAAGTGATGGTGTAACTCCTCTGCTTGCAGTGAGAAAATTCCAAACGCTAGATCAAATGTGTAATAAAACATTTACTATATGGCACAAAGACTTGGTGTGTGGTTTGGGGTTTTTTTTTCATATGAGTATATGCTTGCAAATCTAAGCTGAGATGTACTGGTTCAAAAACACCAAAACCAGCATCTGTTGTTCTGAAGGGCGTCTTGAGTTCTACATCCGTTGCATGAGTGCACGTTGCTGTCCTCAGTGTTTTTGCTCTTGTTTCATTTTGGGTAATAAACTTTCTAAGACCTCTGTTCATCTTGTAACTCAGGCACTGGATAACAGGCAGCATATTTTAGCTGGTTTCTGTATTGTGTTGGATTCGGTGACATTGCAGTAATTGCCACGACAGTGTTTAGCTCACTGGGAGTGTCAGGATGCACAAAACACTCAGCAGGCTCTTATGAGGCAATGGGTAGCACTGATGCTGTCATAATATTCAGGTTCTTGACCTGTCGGATGGGGTGCTCCCTTGCTTGCCAGGGAAAGTATTCCTTTCCTCCTGTGTCTCCTAACCATGGGAGTTGGTTTGGGCTGTGTGGCATGGCCAGAACAACAGGTTTGGTTAGATTGTCCTGATTTAGGCTGAGATGTTGGAACACAATGCTTCCCAGCAAGCACTCCAAGGCAACATGATCTTCGTACCTTATTATCACCTTTCCCATTTCCTGTCCCTTTTCTCCTGCTGGCATACTTCCCTTTCTCCTAGCCAGTCTTTTCCCTTCCCCTCCTCTCCTTGCTTTTTCTTGTCCCAGTTTTGCTGCATCTATACCCAGATCTGGCACTTCTGATGCCATTACCTAGATAATCCCAGTCTTCTGTGGTGCTACTGGTGCAGTTATACAAATGCTGCAGGCTTCTGCTCTCCAGAAAATCCCCAGCGCTCTCCTTCAATTCTCTGTGGAATTCATCTGTTTTTCATGTAACTTCCACATTCCTACCTGTGAAGCCCTGTTGTTCTTTCATTTTTGCTGTCTGTATCTCTTGTCAGCTCTCACCTGTGACATTTTTCCATGCCATGCCCAGCAGTTTTCTGTGTCCTTTGCAGATTTTCATGTCCCCTGCAGCTGGCTTTAGCTCATGCCAGGGCTTAGTCAGGGTCCTGGTCATTTCCCTGCAGCCCTAGTAGGTATTTAAGACAAACTCTGTCCTTCTGCCATGCCTTTTCCCAGGTGGAAGGGCTTCTCTGGGCAAGAGCAGGTCTTTTGATCATTCAAAATGTCTACAAAAGGCTTTTTCCTTGCCCAGCAACCCAGAGAAGTAAAATTAAACTGTCATGGCATGTCGCTGAGCACTGAAACTGAACTGAAAGCTGCTCTAGTACTTCCTCACTGCAGTTTAGTTCTTTTAAGAAAAAGCTTAATATTTTGTGACTCGTGGGCTTCTTGTTGTCTCAAAAGTTGTGCTGTGATTTCTACAGAGACAGTGATTCTTTTTCCAAGGCAACATCAATATTCCAAAGGTTTCCCAGGATAACACAGTGATTCTGTTTGGTATCCACAAAGACCAGAAGTGGTCTTTCAGAATAGTAAGTAAGAGAAGGATCAGTTCTATTACTGGTCAGATAAACTGGATAGAATAAAGATATATTGCTATTCCTAAGTCAAAAATTAATATGTGAATAATAGTAGTAGTAGTAATAATAATACTTTTACTCACACAATACCCTTTTTAGTAACTTCAAAGGAAGCACAAGCAGTCTTCTTTAAATTATCTCACTTTTACAAGTTTTTTCCGTGAGGCGCAGCCCATCATGGAAATAAAAGCAGCTAATATAACAATACATAGAGGATGTAATATTGGTCTGCTAAAACATTTGATTTAATATAAAAGTAGCATGTCTATTGTCTCTGACCAGACCTCGAGACACTGAGGGGCTGAGTTTTGATTCCCGTGGAAAAGGGCCAACATTCGTGTCCTGGCGCCTGAGGCTGAAAGTCGAGTGCCACGTACTAAAATTGCGAACATTGCAGGGTTTCTCCCAGACCAAAGCTGCCAGCAGCTCAGACTCTGGCTGCCCTGGGAGCACCAGATGCCACCTCTGACCTGGCCCTGAAACACTGGGGGGCTGTGTATTATTTCCCATGGAAAAGGGGCACCGTTTGCATCCAGGCACCTGTGACCAAAAGGGGGCCTGCAGCCACACCAAACCCCCCCAGTCCAACTTCCTGGGGCTTCGGTGTGGGAGAGGGAGCGGTGCAGGAACTGTCACTCCCAGCTTGGAGCACCTGCACTCTCCCCGATCCTTGCCACAGGCAGGAGAGCTTTGTCCCAAACCAGGACGTCACTGAAGGGTCATCAAGTCCTTGGGAATTGCTTGAAGGGGGGATTGAACTTGTTTCCCATCCATTTCCCACACAAGCCTAAGTGTCAGGTCTGGGCCATGCAGCTGGGAAAAAGAAGCTATTGAATAGTTTTTTCTGTCTGGTATGTCACAGGCTGGTTTAAATTTTAACTGAAATCTCAGGCAACTATCCCTGAAATTGGGTTAAAGGAAGATTCCTACACACAGACACATTTTTGCAGCACTTTATTAGGAAGCCTGGCGAGCCATCGGATTTGAACTTCCTTAGACATGGAAACAAGTCCCTGTTGGAGAAGCTTTCAGCAAATTACTGAAGTTCTTCTGAGATCCAGCCTGTCAGTAGCAGCTTCCCATCCACCCTGGGAAACTGGGCAGGGACCCCTCTGTACTGGGCACAGCTTTTTTCCCTGGAGACATGCTCCAGCAGCACTTGGCAGTGAATGTTGGGGATTAATCCATAGGAAGGGTTAAATCCATGATTACTGCCGGGCTCTTGGCAGCACTGAATTCCCAGCTAAGGGGAGAGGAGCCACCAAATTGCCCCTTCCAGCACAGCAGCTGCTTTGTGCCAGTATCTGTAACCTGGGATTGATCCGGATTGTCTGACTCTGGAGTCACCGAAGGGCTGGAGTATGGAAAACAGACAAGACAGTGGATCAACCCCTCATGTCACCCAGTGGTTTTAGGCAGGGCACAGCAATTGGCAGTGAGTGTGTTTAGGAAGAGGAGCCACTGCTTCCCTTCCCAGTGAGGTATGGGAAAGGCAGCCCAGAGGATGAGGCTTGGGAAGGAACTGTGAACTGAGAAGTGGCTCATGTCCACCCTAAACTCCTGGAATTATTTGTGTTGGGAAGGACCTTACAGATCCTGTTCAACTCCCTGCCATGGTCAGTGACACTTTCCTGGGGTGTCCATGGAATACGCTCTGTGCCAGGCTGGTGGAACGGGCAGGGTTTTCTTCCTGAGCCCAGTCCTGGACAAGACTGGGGTCTCCATGGGAAGAAGCCTGTGAGCTGCATTTCTGGAGGCTCCATGCTGGAAACATTTCAAGTACTGCTCTTTGGTTTTTTCCAGTCTTGGCCAAAACTGGGAAGTACATTTCTCCCCAGAGCAAGGTCATTTTCCCTGGATTGTTGGGATTACACACTGGGTGTTTAAGGGCTCTGTTGTCTCTTTCTCCTGAATAGAAGTGTGAGGAAACAGGGATGCTCCTGACTGTCACGGAGATGTGGGAACAGCCCAGTTCCAGTGAGGAATGTGGTTCCCAGCTCATTGTGTGTGTCCTGTTGTTTTGTCCTTCGAGCCTTTTGGAGTGCTGGCGTGGATTTGGGAGGAGGCAAGTAGCCTGGAGCTG
The DNA here is from genome assembly GCA_014706295.1 of Lycocorax pyrrhopterus obiensis. Lineage (NCBI taxonomy): Eukaryota > Metazoa > Chordata > Aves > Passeriformes > Paradisaeidae > Lycocorax > Lycocorax pyrrhopterus. The sequence goes on from JACSVZ010000007.1 coordinate 8,107,146, forward strand.
TGAGGTTTTGCTGTCAGCAATCCATGATGGGGATGTTTTCCAAGGCTGCCCCAGGGGGAAGGAACAGCTTTGGTGTTGTTGCAGGCTGTGGATGCATCTCCTGAAAACCGGTTCAGGATTGTTCATCTGACTCTGCCCCTGACCCATGACTTTCAGGGAGCCTCCTGGTGTTCTGGATATTCCCAGGAGAGGATATTCCACCACCTGCTTTTTAAGCCAGGAGTTCCAAACCCAGTAAGGTAGTCACATTCTATGTGAGCTGTCCCAATGGATGGGAGAGGGAACACCCTACACTGCTGTTTGAGACATTCCTGACTGGAATGGGGGCTGACTGGGCATTTTGAAGCACCGAGGCCACAAGTTCAGCCTTGAATGGCATCCCCAGGGAATGCTGAGGCATTTGGCACTTAGCAACACATCCCTGATGGGGAGCAAAAAGAGGAGGGGGGAAATTCTGGGTTAATGGGAGGATGTTTCTGGAATGGAACTCAAAGAGGTGCTGATCATACCATGGGATCATGGGGTGGCTTGGAAGGGACACGAAGACCCTCTGGAACCTGTCGTCCCATCCCGCGGCAAAGAACACATCCAAAACTGCCTCCTCACCCTCATGGAATGACAATGGCTGTTGGGAGCTCTGGCAGGAGCACCTGGAGACCAGGTAAGAATAGCAATGGGATTGTTTTGGCTGCTGCTGGATGTGATTTTTCTCTTTTCAAGATGTTCCTCTGATTGATGCTTTCACAGTAGTTTCCTAGTCCTCATTTGAGGGTAATTCCAAGAATTTGGAAGTAGTTGGAAAACAGTGGGGAAAAAAGGTGAACCTGATCCATTTCTAGTAATTCTGAGCTTCTCCCACAATACCGTTTCGGGGGAAAGCTGGTTAAAGGATAAAGATGCAGAGGAACAAGTGTAGTAAACCCCCCTGGCTCTCTGACAGAGCAAACCTTCCAGTAACCCCAGTAAATCTCTCTGAGACTCTGGGATCATAAGGTTTTCCAGGAAAGCAAAACAAAGACAGAGATTAGGGAATAGGCTTCTAGTTAATGATTTGGTGGGTGTAGGAATGATTCTTGTATGTTTGACAGTCCCCTTTTTATTCCTGGAATAATTTAAAAATTATTCCTTTAACAAATCATTTAAATTTGGGAATTTGAATTTGAGAGGAAACGAAGCAAAATAAATGCATGGAGAGATCATGGAATCATCCTGGAATCGTGGAATGGTTTGGGATGGAAGGGACCTTAAGGATCACCTCATTCCATCCCCTGCCATTCCATCCACTAGCCCAGGGTGCTCCAAGCCCCATCCAGCCTGGCCTTGGACATTTCCAGGGATGGAGCAGCCACAGCTTCTCTGGATGGGCACAAGAGGAAATTTCCAGCAGAAACTGAGGCGTTTCCTTGGCTCTGTCCAGCCCCACCAGGGCTTTGGGAGGCAGAAGGTGTGGGAACAGGAGCTTTGCCCAGTGCCTCGAGGGAGTCTCTGATGTCCCAAAACCCAACAGAGCAAACATTTGTTGTTTAACATCCCGTTAAAAGGAGATGCCAAGCCAGGAATGGGAATGGACTGCGGAGCAGGGATGGTGCCCAGCAGAGGGGTGACCATCCATAGGGTCCATCCCTGCTGCCCAGGTTTGGGATGAGCAGGCTGCTGACTGTCCCTGTGTTTGCTCCACAGGATGAGGAAGCCAACCCTGCCAAGGAGGAAGACAGAGAGAGCGGCCACTGAAGGCTGGGGAAGGCACAGGTCCAGGTAGGAGACGTTGCCTTCTAAAGAGAGGGACTTGTCAGTCCCATTGGAATTTGGGGCGTGAAGCCAGTGGAACAAAGGGTTTGATTCCATTTTCTTACTCGGGTTCTCATGTGCCTTAAGAGAGATTTGTGGAAAGGTCATTATCCCTGATGGAATCTCTGAAAAACAGGGATTGAAGCTTTCTGAAGTGGCCCAAACCTGCCAGCATGTATCCAAATGCAGCCCCCAATCCCTGTTTTTGTGTACAGTTGGGATGAGACCACAGCTGCTGTTACTTGCCAGCTCACAAGCTGCGTAGCTCAGAGTCTGCAGCCCTGAAGGGCCAGGCTGTGTTTAGAACAGCCCGAGGTAACAGAGAGCTGGAGTCATTTCCTAGCAGGGAACTTGACTTGGAAGCTGCATTCTGAACTTTGGTGCACATTTATTTTCTCTCCCACATGGAGGCACCTAAAGAAGCAGAGGTGGGGTGTTCCTAACAAAAGAACATCCAAATTCAACGGTGGTAGAGGGCTTAAAATTAAAGTGTGAGTGGAGGTGCCTTTAGGACACTTCCAATTCCTTAGTATATGAATAGAATTTAAATGAAGCATCCAAATCCTGACAAGCTTGTATGAACTCCAAAGCCTCTGCAAGTGTTTTACAGCCAGGGAGGGAGACAAGAGTCTGGAGTCTCTTCCCAAAATCTGGCTGCTGGTTTGTTTGACCAGGCATAGGAATAATTGTGTATTCCCTGGGGCTGTCCTTATGGAGAAAGGTTTATTTATCTCCCCTGGGTTTATTCAGTATATCTTCAAAATGATGGAAACTGATTTCATGGAAATGCCAAAGGTGCCAAATGCTTTCCCCAGCCAGAGCTCAGAGCCAGCCCTGTGGGAAGGAGTTTAATGCCCATTTTCCCAGTCCCTCGTGCAGCAGCACTGGAGCACTTGCACCCAAACATGCCCGAGGTGCCGAGTGCTGGCAGGAGGCAAATCCAGGGATTGGACAGCAGGAGCTTGCACTGCTCCTGTAATCCCAGGCCTGGAGCTGTGCTTTAGAAAGCCCAGGAGATTCTGCCTCACTCAAACCTCGTTTAAAGCTCAGCATCCCTCCTGCTCCCTCCTGGAATTACTGTTGCTCCCGTTGCTGCTCTTCCCTATTATTACTATTATTGCTATTATTACTATTATTGTAAATTCCCACTGCATTTCTTCCACAGCCCTTTGCTTCCCAGAAGTGGTGCTTCAGGAAAGCCCCCCCCCCCCCAGCCTGGGAAGGTGCTTTTGGCTCCGGACACATTCCCAGTCCCCAGGAGCAGCAGGACCTGTGCTGTCCCCAGCAGGTGAGGCAGAGGTGCCTTTCCTTCCTTCCTTCCCGGCTGCACTTTGGCTTTTCGAGGGCTCTCTGGGGGTCTGAGGGAGAAGTTCTTTGTCATTCCAGGGCAGAATTAGCCCCAGTCCCACTAAGAGGAGGAGGAATCATTTTATCCTTGGTTTTGGATACCCATTTTGTGTTTCCTCTCTTTTGCTGACACCTTGTGGTGAAGCAGCAGCTCCCAACTTTTTCAGTGCTGCTCCCTGGAATAGTTTTCATTTGTAAAACCATGAATTCCCTGCTGGAATCCCAGTCACAGCCCCCCCAGATCAATGTGCAGCTTAAGGTCTTAACACCCTGACCAGGACAATTTCCTTTCTCTAGACATGAAAAATAGGGGAAAACTCAGACTGGGTTGGAGCCAGGATCCAGAATGGGGAAAGTGAGGCAGCGTGCTCGGCCCAGGCTGGGGATGGTACAGGGGCTGTTCCCCGTTGGATGACACCCGTGTGGAACAGATCCTTCTCTTCCTTTGTCCAAAGCCCGATGGCAAAGGATTGAATAACTCACAAGTGGGGCCTGGAATGAAAATGGTTCTGTTAAAATTAGGCAAAGAATGCAATAAGAAAAAAATGGGCATCCTTTTCATGTATGAAAATAGTAGGGAATAAAATGTTGGAAAAGGGCACTTTTATTTGGTGTCACCTCTCATTTTTTATGGATAAAACCCTAGAGTGAGCAATCAGAACAAAAGTGTGAAAGCCACAAGCCTTTGACTTCCACAGTGGACTTAATTTCCATTTTCTCCTCTCTTTCAGGACAGGAAAAACCACTTAACTCATCCCATCTTTGCCAAAAGCTTTGGTGTTTGAGCAGCCAAACCCAACGGGCTCCGGCCCTGATGGAGTGTGCTGGAGGGCCTCTGGTCCTGCCCACGGTGTGGGGTGAGTCCCCAGTTGTCTCCAGAGTATTGCAAATCCAGAGGGATCGGCCCTGGTTTCAGGCTGTCCTTGCCCTGGTCCCTGCAGTCCCCGAGACACAGAGAGAGCCCTGGCCAAGGGGCCTTTGGCACCTTGTCAGGAATGTGGCAGCAGCCCCGGGAGCAGGTTGGAGGTGAGAACTGGAGCTGTGTCTGAGACTGATCCAGGTCAGGTCAGTGTTTACCTGTGGGGGTTTGGCCCCACACACTGAGTTTAAGCGGGATCAGGGTGATGGATGCTGCATTTTGTGCACCCTGAGAGTTTCTATCCCCCCTGGAGATTTCCTGCCAGGATGTGGCAGCATAGGGAGCAGAATTAAACCTTCTGTGGGCATTGCTGGCCTTTGTGTCTCTGTTGTGCCATCAGTCTGTGGGAGTTTGCTGCTGTCACTGCCACTGCCACTGCCACCCCACCTGGGGGCTGAGTGCTCCTGGCAGCCGTTGCCAGCCCCACACGAGCTCCAGTGGTGCCTCTGTGCTGTGTTGGGAGTGTTTGCTGGGAATGTGCCTCACCCCTGGGAGTATCCTTTTGCTCCTGAGCAGCCAGACAGAGCTTTTGGGCTTGTCAGCTTCAGAGTTTGATTGGAAAAGTCCCTGAAAAGAATAATGACAGTGACGTTTGTCAAAGTGGTGCTGTCAGACCACACCTGACAGTCTGTGCTTTGTGTTGGAGGTTGTTGTGCATTTGTCCTGCAGGGAATGAATGTCCCCTTCCCAATTCAGCCCAGAAGGTCCCAAAGGCTCTTACAGGAATATTTATCCTTTACTTCCCTTTGTGATAATTAAATCTCCACCCTGCCATGAGCCATTCCTTGATTTCTCCTGGAGAAAACCTCATGGCAGAGGCACTTTGCAAAGGAGCCCAGAGCTGTGTTTGGAGCAGAGAGCTGCATCTGCCTGTGCTGCCCCAGCCTGGCAATATCCACATGGAACAGACTGGGCAGATGGGATTAGATGGAGCAAAATCCCTTCATGGAGGAGGTTTTCTCCTGTGCAGATCAGGCATGGGGCAGGAAATGAACATTGGAAATCAGCTGCTCTGCCCCCAGAAAGCATCACTCACATCAGCATGAATGACATGACCTGTGCCCACTGCTCACGATTCACCCAGCCAAAATCAAGAGCAAAGGTTGGTTTGGGTTTGAGAATTTGAAATAACTTTGAAACAGAAGAAATCACCTCTTTCTTTCTTTTCTTTCTTTCTGATGCTGGAGTTGCCTCTGTGGATGTGTGCTGAGCTCTCAGCAGGGGACTGTCAGGCCTTAATGGCTGTGAGTTTGTGTTCTTCTCACTGGGGAATTGGAAAGAATTATTAATTAATTAATTGCAGAAATGTTTTCTGGAACCTTTCCCCTTTCGTGCCTCACTGTGTGGGACAAGGGCAGAGAGAAGGAGCAGAGGAGCAGCCTTGGGCTGGAGAGGGGCAGCAGAAAGGCACTGTGGGCAAAGGGACCTCCCTGGCATCACCAGGGCACCTGTGGGGAACAGAATGGACACTTTGAGGGCATATGGAGGGGAGGAGTGGACAGTTTGGGGTAAAATCTGAGTTCATCTGCAGGGAAACAAACAGGAGATATTTTTGAGGGAAAAGCTGAGGTAATGAGTTCACCCACCTTGGCCCAAGTTGTGTTTGCACAAAGCAGGACCAGAGGTGAAGGTCAACCCAAAGCCAACCCTGCTCAACCTCTAAATCCCAGGATAAATTCTACAGGCTGCCCATTGAGGGACTAAAAAGATGTAAAAATGGAACCAAGAGCATTAAGAAGGTTCCTGGGAATCCCATTACAGTGTTGTCATTACCTTTTTAACAGATCTTTAAGCTTTTTATGAGAACGATGCATTTCTCTGTTGGGGTTATTCACTCTGTGGGCAGTGAGGTTTATTTGGATTTGAACTCCCTCATGGTGGCCCTGACGCTGCTCAGGAGCTGGTAGGAAAAACAGAATCAGACTCCTGGCAGGCACAGGGTGTTTTCCCCCAGAGTGCACCCAGCTGCTGCCCACCAGCCCGGCCAGGAGGGGTCTGCTTTGGCTCCTGTTTTCTGCCAGGGAAAGAAAGTTTTCAGTGGATTCAGATTGGATTCCAGCAGCCTCATCTCCCGGCGCTCCCCGGGCAGCCAATCCGCTCTCCCGCCCCTCCTGCTCTCCGCTCCCGCCCAGCCGGGGCCAGCTGTGTGGAGGGGAATTTGTACCGCCAGCAGCAGCGGAAGGACGCGAACTCCCACAGCCTGGGACTTGGATTGTCCCTTTGGAGGATGCTGGTTGCTGGGATTTAGATAATTCCATACATCTGGCTGCTGAAATTTCCCAGCCCAGGGGCTTTGGCTGGCAGGGCAGTACAAAGATTTTTCTCTGTGTGGTGCCCAGATTGGGGGTTCAGCTTTGCTAGTTTAGATGAATTATACCTATAGCTCCAAATTCTCTGCTGAATTCCCACTGGAATAACCTCACAGTGCCTCATGGAACTTGGATATTCCCATGCAGAGCTGCCTATTTAACACCAGGTGTGTCAGGAACCAGCAGAGGTTCCAAGGAAGCTCAGTGGGATCAGGACAAGGACAGGTTTATACTCCATAGAATTTGCTATTTATAACCCTCATCCCCAGCCCCACCAATGTCTCTGGGGGGCACTTGACAGAGTTCCCTGGAATTCAGCTGATTTCACCCCCCTGAGATCAGGCTGCAGTTGATATTTTAGAGCAGGAGAAGGCGGTGGCTGGACGCGCTCCCGGCCCGTGCTGAGGCAGCCCCTGTGCCCAGGTGAGAACATCTCTCCCTGCAAGCTGATTTCATTCCAGAGCCTCAGGAGTGGCCTCTGGAAGTTCTTTTCCTTGAGGAAAGGGATGCACATCCCTGCCTTCAGGGCACCTGCAGTGTGACCCAGCTGTGAAAGCTTTCCATCAGTTCTGCAGTCCCAGCTGGCTCCCTGAAAAACTCCAAACTTAATCCAAACAAAACTTCATCCAACTCTAACCTTTTATTTTAAAGCATCTCTGAGAGCATTGCTTGGGGTTTAATTTCTGTAAAGGAAGATTGCCTTGGCTTTAATGCTGCTGATGGATGATGGCCCCAGGCTGGAAAGGAAGGGATTGGGGGTGGCTGGGACATACCTGGCAGGTGTGTGGGAGCTCTGGGAAGTTGGCAGCGGGAATTGCTGTCTGAGCCCCTCCTCAAACACACTGTGCCAGCATTCCCAGGTAATGCCAGCTTTTCCTTGGGGTATTTTTGGGGTGTCAGTGGGCTCTGTCCAGGCTGAAGCATCTCTGGGTGCCCGTTCAGAGCAGCCCCTGGCTGAGGAGCCGTGGGCAGCCCTTTATCCATGTCTATCCAAGCGCTGCCCGGGCATCCCCGGGATGTGTGTTCTGCACGCTGGTGCCACAGGCAGGACGCTGCAGGCACAGCTCCTCCCCTGCAAATACGAAGGACAAGAGGTGCTGGTTCCCTTCCTGGGGCTCCTGGCCTCCTCCTGCCCCGTGTTCCTGGCCAGCTGGGACACACGGAGGGAACACCAAGGAACATTCCTGGCAGCGAGCAGGAGTCACCGAGGGCTCTGTGCAGCGCTGGGCCAGAAAAGCAGCCCCGGCCTCAGCACCCGCTGTGATTTTGGGCTGTGAACACTCACCTGCGGGAAACGCCCCTCTGCAGGCAGGACCAGCCCTGACACTCTCCGGAAGAACTTTTGCCACAGACCAAGTGAACCCTCAGGACTTGTCTTGCTCATTTCTCCCTGGAAAGGGACATGGCATGAGCACCTTAACAGCTGTTGAGTAAATCCTGGAAAAGGCAGGAAATCAGGGTTGTAGGAAGAGTTTTGTGCTATTCATGTCAGATGCCAGCCAGTTCTGCCCTAGAGCCATTCCAGGAGCTGGTATTTAAAGCAGCATTAGCAGAAAAGAAGGAGCTGTAGTGGCATAGGAACTCCCTTGCTGGCAGCAGCCATTCCCATCCCAGGCAGGACCTTCCTCATGACTCTGAGATTGGAGCAGGGTGCTGAGAAGCTCAAGATTCTGAGTTCAGTCCCTAGATGGACCAACCACTTATCACCATTTGACCTGATGATCCTCGTGGGTCTTTCCAACTCAGAATATCCTGTGCTCTGGAAATAAAGAACAGTTTTCACTGGCTTTTTAAACCCAGAGGTTTTTTCCACTGGAGAGTGTGAGCCACAAAGAAAGTAGGGGAAAGGAGGGAGAGCATCGGGTCTCACCCGGCAGGTGTCGGATGAGCGGCCAGAGCAGGACCGAGCCCCGGCGGCCCCCAGTCCCACACCGGGCTCCACCCACCCGCGGCGATCGTTCCGCACCGCTCGTTCCGCACCGCTCGTTCCGCGGGGGCGCGGCGGGCAGGAGCCCCCCGGGGGTGCGGCCACGGGGGAGGGGGAGGCGGGCGCTGCTCTGCCCGGGGGGGTGCGGCGGCCTCGGGGGTGCCGGGGCGGAGGGGCTTGGGACGGTCCGCATCCCCGCGTGGGCTGCGGGGCGGAGGGGCTTGGGACGGTCCGCATCCCCGCGTGGGCTGCGGGGCGGAGGCGGGAGCGGTCACCGGGGGCTGCGCTCGCGCCGCCGCTCCGTGTCCGCCAGGGGGCGCCCCGCGGGCGGCGCTGAGGGAGCGGCGGCGCTGGGGGATCCCGGGGCCGGCACGGGCGGTCCCCGCGCCCCGCCCGCTTCCAGCCGGGATCCAGCGCCTGCTCCGGGGAACCGCCGCCCTCCTGCCGGGCCCGGCACCGGCACAGCCCCGGCTCCCCGCGGCCGCAGCGGGATCGTGCCCGGAGCCCCGGCGGGACCCCACCCCACGCCGGCCGGAGCAGGAGCGGCAGCACCGGGCTCGGCCCCAGCACCCATCCCGGAGCGGCTGCTCCCGCCCGCGGTGATCCCGGTCCCTATCGCAGCCCCAATCCCGCCCCGGTCCTGCGGCTCCAGGACCCGTACCCCGCTCGCCGAGGGAGAAGCGGCTCTGCCCGGGACCCCCAGCCGACACCGGCAGGACCCGGACCCGAATCCCCGGGCCCGGATCCCGGCCCTACCTCAGCGCCTCGGGCTCCGCGTAGCGCCAGGAGCAGCCCCCGGTCCCGGGCTCCGCACAGCGCTCCGAGCGATGGTCCCGCCGCATCCCGGGATGAGCATCCACCGCACAAAGCGGCGCGGGCGCGGATCCGCCGGGATTTACGGGCGCGGGCGGGGCGGGGCGGGGCCGGCACAGGTGTGAAGGGCGGGGCCGGCTCAGGTGCGCGGGGCCCCAGAGCGGCTGCGCGGGGCGGGACCGAGGGTATTTAAGCCCCGGGAAGCCGCCCCGGAGCCATTTGCCCCCTCGGCGCTCGGTGCGGGAGGCTGTGGCAGGGCCGGGCTCTGTATTTCTATTCCTTTATACTTCTTTTTACCTCTCTTCCTCTAAACCTCCCCTTCCCTATCCCCTGCTCTCTCCCCCTACCCTCCCCTCCTTTCCCCCGGCCCCCCTACCCCCCGTCCCTATCCCCTACACATCCCTACCCTACGCCTCCACCCTCCCTCTCCTTCTCCATCCTTCCTTCCTCCCCCCCCACCCCGGCTCCCCCCTGCCCCCTCTCTCTGCTCCCCTTCCTTCCCCCAATTCCCCCCCACCTGCCCTCAATCCTCCTTCCTCCACCCTTCCTTCCCCCTCCACCTCCCCCTATTCCCTTTCCCTCTTCCCCCTCTGCACCTTGACACCCCCACCTGTGCTCCGTCCTCGTCCTCCTTCCTCCACCCTTCCTGCCTCCCCACCCCACCTTTCCCTGTCCTTCTCCCTGCTCCCCTGCACACCCCGACCACCCCCTCTGTCCCCCTATTCCCGTCCTCTGTCCCCTTTTCCCCTGCAGCCGCGGGGCTCGGGGCGCCGGAGAATAAAGCCCAGAGGGCCGGAGCCCGGCGCCCCCCGCCCTCGCTGGAGCCCCACACGGAGCCGGGCCCGCTCGGCGGCTCCCCGGGGGAGCTGGGGCTTGGGGTCAAGGTGGGCCCCCTCCGGAGGAGGGGGTCCTGGGGGAGTAATTCGGGGTGGGATGAGCCCCCTCCGGAGGAGGCGGCCCTAGGGGGTCAGGTTGGGCCCCCTCCTCCGGAGGGGGTCCCGGGAGGGGGCCGGGTGGGCCCCCTCCGGAGGAGGGTCCTGGGGGGGTAGGGAGGCCCCCTCCCGGAGGAGGGGTCCCGGAGGAGGGGGGTCGCCGGGTGGCCCTCTCCAGGAGGGGGCCCGGGGGAGCGAGGGGGGACTTTCTTCCCCCTCCAGTCCCTCCCCGGACCCCCTCCTCCGGAGGGGCCCACCCCGGGGCCCCCTCCCGGGGACCCCCTCCGGAGGAGGGGGCCCAACCTGACCCCCTAGGGCCGCCTCCTCCGGAGGGGGCTCATCCCACCCCAATACTCCCCCACGACCCCCTCCTCCGGAGGGGCCCACCTTGACCCCAAGCCCCAGCTCCCCCGGGGAGCCGCCGAGCGGGCCCGGCTCCGTGTGGGGCTCCAGCGAGGGCGGGGGGGCGCCGGGCTCCGGCCCTCTGGGCTTTATTCTCCGGCGCCCCGAGCCCCGCGGCTGCAGGGGAAAAGGGGACAGAGGACGGGAATAGGGGGGCAGAGGGGGTGGTCGGGGTGTGCAGGGGAGCAGGGAGAAGGACAGGGAAAGGTGGGGTGGGGAGGCAGGAAGGGTGGAGGAAGGAGGACGAGGACGGAGCACAGGTGGGGGTGTCAAGGTGCAGAGGGGGAAGAGGGAAAGGGAATAGGGGGAGGTGGAGGGGGAAGGAAGGGTGGAGGAAGGAGGACTGAGGGCAGGTGGGGGGGAATTGGGGGATGGAAGGGGAGCAGAGAGAGGGGGCAGGGGGAGCCGGGGTGGGGGGGAGGAAGGAAGGATGGAGAAGGAGAGGGAGGGTGGAGGCGTAGGGTAGGGATGTGTAGGGGGATAGGGACGGGGGTAGGGGGGGCAGGGGGAAAGGAGGGGAGGGTAGGGGGGAGAGAGCAGGGGATAGGGAAGGGGAGGTTTAGAGGAAGAGAGGTAAAAAGAAGTATAAAGGAATAGAAATACAGAGCCCGGCCCTGCCACAGCCTCCCGCACCGAGCGCCGAGGGGGCAAATGGCTCCGGGGCGGCTTCCCGGGGCTTAAATACCCTCGGTCCCGCCCCGCGCAGCCGCTCTGGGGCCCCGCGCACCTGAGCCGGCCCCGCCCTTCACACCTGTGCCGGCCCCGCCCCGCCCCGCCCGCGCCCGTAAATCCCGGCGGATCCGCGCCCGCGCCGCTTTGTGCGGTGGATGCTCATCCCGGGATGCGGCGGGACCATCGCTCGGAGCGCTGTGCGGAGCCCGGGACCGGGGGCTGCTCCTGGCGCTACGCGGAGCCCGAGGCGCTGAGGTAGGGCCGGGATCCGGGCCCGGGGATTCGGGTCCGGGTCCTGCCGGTGTCGGCTGGGGGTCCCGGGCAGAGCCGCTTCTCCCTCGGCGAGCGGGGTACGGGTCCTGGAGCCGCAGGACCGGGGCGGGATTGGGGCTGCGATAGGGACCGGGATCACCGCGGGCGGGAGCAGCCGCTCCGGGATGGGTGCTGGGGCCGAGCCCGGTGCTGCCGCTCCTGCTCCGGCCGGCGTGGGGTGGGGTCCCGCCGGGGCTCCGGGCACGATCCCGCTGCGGCCGCGGGGAGCCGGGGCTGTGCCGGTGCCGGGCCCGGCAGGAGGGCGGCGGTTCCCCGGAGCAGGCGCTGGATCCCGGCTGGAAGCGGGCGGGGCGCGGGGACCGCCCGTGCCGGCCCCGGGATCCCCCAGCGCCGCCGCTCCCTCAGCGCCGCCCGCCCCGCGGGGCGCCCCCTGGCGGACACGGAGCGGCGGCGCGAGCGCAGCCCCCGGTGACCGCTCCCGCCTCCGCCCCGCAGCCCACGCGGGGATGCGGACCGTCCCAAGCCCCCTCCGCCCCGGCACCCCCGAGGCCGCCGCACCCCCCCGGGCAGAGCAGCGCCCGCCTCCCCCTCCCCCGTGGCCGCACCCCCGGGGGGCTCCTGCCCGCCGCGCCCCCGCGGAACGAGCGGTGCGGAACGATCGCCGCGGGTGGGTGGAGCCCGGTGTGGGACTGGGGGCCGCCTGGGCTCGGTCCTGCTCTGGGCGCTCGTCCGACACCTGCCGGGTGAGACCCGATGCTCTCCCTCCTTTCCCCTACTTTCTTTGTGGCTTGCACTCTCCAGTGGAAAAAACCTCTGGGTTTAAAAAGCCAGTGAAAACTGTTCTTTATTTCCAGAGCACAGGATATTCTGAGTTGGAAAGACCCACGAGGATCGTCAGGTCAAATGGTGATAAGTGGTTGGTCCATCTAGGGACTGAACTCAGAATCTTGAGCTTCTCAGCACCCTGCTCCAATCTCAGAGTCATGAGGAAGGTCCTGCCTGGGATGGGAATGGCTGCTGCCAGCAAGGGAATTCCTATGCCACTACAGCTCCTTCTTTTCTGCTAATGCTGCTTTAAATACCAGCTCCTGGAATGGCTCTAGGGCAGAACTGGCTGGCATCTGACATGAATAGCACAAAACTCTTCCTATAACCCTGATTTCCTGCCCTTTCCAGGATTTACCTAACAGCTGTTAAGGTGCTCATGCCATGTCCCTTTCCAGGGAGAAATGAGCAAGACAAGTCCTGAGGGTTCACTTGGTCTGTGGCAAAAGTTCTTCCGGAGAGTGTCAGGGCTGGTCCTGCCTGCAGAGGGGCGTTTCCCGCAGGTGAGTGTTCACAGCCCAAAATCACAGCGGGTGCTGAGGCCGGGGCTGCTTTTCTGGCCCAGAGCTGCACAGAGCCCTCGGTGACTCCTGCTCGCTGCCAGGAATGTTCCTTGGTGTTCCCTCCGTGTGTCCCAGCTGGCCAGGAACACGGGGCAGGAGGAGGCCAGGAGCCCCGGGAAGGGAACCAGCACCTCTTGTCCTTCGTATTTGCAGGGGAGGAGCTGTGCCTGCAGCGTCCTGCCTGTGGCACCAGCGTGCAGAACACACATCCCGGGGATGCCCGGGCAGCGCTTGGATAGACATGGATAAAGGGCTGCCCACGGCTCCTCAGCCAGGGGCTGCTCTGAACGGGCACCCAGAGATGCTTCAGCCTGGACAGAGCCCACTGACACCCCAAAAATACCCCAAGGAAAAGCTGGCATTACCTGGGAATGCTGGCACAGTGTGTTTGAGGAGGGGCTCAGACAGCAATTCCCGCTGCCAACTTCCCAGAGCTCCCACACACCTGCCAGGTATGTCCCAGCCACCCCCAATCCCTTCCTTTCCAGCCTGGGGCCATCATCCATCAGCAGCATTAAAGCCAAGGCAATCTTCCTTTACAGAAATTAAACCCCAAGCAATGCTCTCAGAGATGCTTTAAAATAAAAGGTTAGAGTTGGATGAAGTTTTGTTTGGATTAAGTTTGGAGTTTTTCAGGGAGCCAGCTGGGACTGCAGAACTGATGGAAAGCTTTCACAGCTGGGTCACACTGCAGGTGCCCTGAAGGCAGGGATGTGCATCCCTTTCCTCAAGGAAAAGAACTTCCAGAGGCCACTCCTGAGGCTCTGGAATGAAATCAGCTTGCAGGGAGAGATGTTCTCACCTGGGCACAGGGGCTGCCTCAGCACAGGCCAGGAGCGCGTCCGGCCACCGCCTTCTCCTGCTCTAAAATATCAACTGCAGCCTGATCTCAGGGGGGTGAAATCAGCTGAATTCCAGGGAACTCTGTCAAGTGCCCCCCAGAGACATTGGTGGGGCTGGGGATGAGGGTTATAAACAGCAAATTCTATGGAGTATAAACCTGTCCTTGTCCTGATCCCACTGAGCTTCCTTGGAACCTCTGCTGGTTCCTGACACACCTGGTGTTAAATAGGCAGCTCTGCATGGGAATATCCAAGTTCCATGAGGCACTGTGAGGTTATTCCAGTGGGAATTCAGCAGGGAATTTGGAGCTATAGGTATAATTCATCTAAACTAGCAAAGCTGAACCCCCAATCTGGGCACCACACAGAGAACAATCTTTGTACTGCCCTGCCAGCCAAAGCCCCTGGGCTGGGAAATTTCAGCAGCCAGATGTATGGAATTATCTAAATCCCAGCAACCAGCATCCTCCAAAGGGACAATCCAAGTCCCAGGCTGAGGGAGTTCGCGTCCTTCCGCTGCTGCTGGCGGTACAAATTCCCCTCCACACAGCTGGCCCCGGCTGGGCGGGAGCGGAGAGCAGGAGGGGCGGGAGAGCGGATTGGCTGCCCGGGGAGCGCCGGGAGATGAGGCTGCTGGAATCCAATCTGAATCCACTGAAAACTTTCTTTCCCTGGCAGAAAACAGGAGCCAAAGCAGACCCCTCCTGGCCGGGCTGGTGGGCAGCAGCTGGGTGCACTCTGGGGGAAAACACCCTGTGCCTGCCAGGAGTCTGATTCTGTTTTTCCTACCAGCTCCTGAGCAGCGTCAGGGCCACCATGAGGGAGTTCAAATCCAAATAAACCTCACTGCCCACAGAGTGAATAACCCCAACAGAGAAATGCATCGTTCTCATAAAAAGCTTAAAGATCTGTTAAAAAGGTAATGACAACACTGTAATGGGATTCCCAGGAACCTTCTTAATGCTCTTGGTTCCATTTTTACGTATTTTTAGTCCCTCAATGGGCAGCTTGTAGAATTTATCCTGGGATTTAGAGGTTGAGCAGGGTTGGCTTTGGGTTGACCTTCACCTCTGGTCCTGCTTTGTGCAAACACAACTTGGGCCAAGGTGGGTGAACTCATTACCTCAGCTTTTCCCTCAAAAATATCTCCTGTTTGTTTCCCTGCAGATGAACTCAGATTTTACCCCAAACTGTCCACTCCTCCCCTCCATATGCCCTCAAAGTGTCCATTCTGTTCCCCACAGGTGCCCTGGTGATGCCAGGGAGGTCCCTTTGCCCACAGTGCCTTTCTGCTGCCCCTCTCCAGCCCAAGGCTGCTCCTCTGCTCCTTCTCTCTGCCCTTGTCCCACACGGCGAGGCATGAAAGGGGAAAGGTTCCAGAAAACATTTCTGCAATTAATTAATTAATAATTCTTTCCAATTCCCCAGTGAGAAGAACACAAACTCACAGCCATTAGGGCCTGACAGTCCCCTGCTGAGAGCTCAGCACACATCCACAGAGGCAACTCCAGCATCAGAAAGAAAGAAAAGAAAGAAAGAGGTGATTTCTTCTGTTTCAAAGTTATTTCAAATTCTCAAACCCAAACCAACCTTTGCTCTTGATTTTGGCTGGGTGAATCGTGAGCGGTGGGCACAGGTCATGTCATTCATGCTGATGTGAGTGATGCTTTCTGGGGGCAGAGCAGCTGATTTCCAATGTTCATTTCCTGCCCCATGCCTGATCTGCACAGGAGAAAACCTCCTCCATGAAGGGATTTTGCTCCATCTAATCCCATCTGCCCAGTCTGTTCCATGTGGATATTGCCAGGCTGGGGCAGCACAGGCAGATGCAGCTCTCTGCACTCTCTGCTCCAAACACAGCTCTGGGCTCCTTTGCAAAGTGCCTCTGCCATGAGGTTTTCTCCAGGAGAAATCAAGGAATGGCTCATGGCAGGGTGGAGATTTAATTATCACAAAGGGAAGTAAAGGATAAATATTCCTGTAAGAGCCTTTGGGACCTTCTGGGCTGAATTGGGAAGGGGACATTCATTCCCTGCAGGACAAATGCACAACAGCCTCCAACACAAAGCACAGACTGTCAGGTGGGGTCTGACAGCACCACTTTGACAAACGTCACTGTCATTATTCTTTTCAGGGACTTTTCCAATCAAACTCTGAAGCTGACAAGCCCAAAAGCTCTGTCTGGCTGCTCAGGAGCAAAAAGATACTCCCAGGGGTGAGGCACATTCCCAGCAAACACTCCCAACACAGCACAGAGGCACCACTGGAGCTCGTGTGGGGCTGGCAAGGGCTGCCAGGAGCACTCAGCCCCCAGGTGGGGTGGCAGTGGCAGTGGCAGTGACAGCAGCAAACTCCCACAGACTGATGGCACAACAGAGACACAAAGGCCAGCAATGCCCACAGAAGGTTTAATTCTGCTCCCTGTGCTGCCACATCCTGGCAGGAAATCTCCAGGTGGGATAGAAACTCTCAGGGTGCACAAAATGCAGCATCCATCACCCTGATCCCGCTTAAACTCAGTGTGTGGGGCCAAACCCCCACAGGCAAACACTGACCTGACCTGGATCAGTCTCAGACACAGCTCCAGTTCTCACCTCCAACCTGCTCCCGGGGCTGCTGCCACATTCCTGACAAGGTGCCAAAGGCCCCTTGGCCAGGGCTCTCTCTGTGTCTCGGGGACTGCAGGGACCAGGGCAAGGACAGCCTGAAACCAGGGCCGATCCCTCTGGATTTGCAACACTCTGGGGACAACTGGGGACTCACCCCACACCGTGGGCAGGACCAGAGGCCCTCCAGCACACTCCATCAGGGCCGGAGCCCGTTGGGTTTGGCTGCTCAAACACCAAAGCTTTTGGCAAAGATGGGATGAGTTAAGTGGTTTTTCCTGTCCTGAAAGAGAGGAGAAAATGGAAATTAAGCTTTTGGCAAAGATGGGATGAGTTAAGTGGTTTTTCCTGTCCTGAAAGAGAGGAGAAAATGGAAATTAAGTCCACTGTGGAAGTCAAAGGCTCGTGGCTTTCACACTTTTGTTCTGATTGCTCACTCTAGGGTTTTATCCATAAAAAATGAGAGGTGACACCAAATAAAAGCGCCCTTTTCCAACATTTTATTCCCTACTATTTTCATACATGAAAAGGATGCTCATTTTTTCTTATTGCATTCTTTGCCTAATTTTAACAGAACCATTTTCATTCCAGGCCCCACTTGTGAGTTATTCAATCCTTTGCCATCGGACTTTGGACAAAGGAAGAGAAGGATCTGTTCCACACGGGTGTCATCCAACAGGGAACAGCCCCTGTACCATCCCCAGCCTGGGCCAAGCACGCTGCCTCACTTTCCCCATTCTGGATTCTGGCTCCAACCCAGTCTGAGTTTTCCCCTATTTTTCATGTCTAGAGAAAGGAAATTGTCCTGGTCAGGGTGTTAAGACCTTAAGCTGCACATTGATCTGGGGGGGCTGTGACTGGAATTCCAGCAGGGAATTCATGGTTTTACAAATGAAAACTATTCCAGGGAGCAGCACTGAAAAAGTTGGGAGCTGCTGCTTCACCGCAAGGTGTCAGCAAAAGAGAGGAAACACAAAATGGGTATCCAAAACCAAGGATAAAATGATTCCTCCTCCTCTTAGTGGGACCGGGGCTAATTCTGCCCTGGAATGACAAGGAACTTCTCCCTCAGACCCCCAGAGAGCTCTCGAAAAGCCAAAGTGCAGCAGGGAAGGAAGGAAGGAAAGGCACCTCTGCCTCACCTGCTGGGGACAGCACAGGTCCTGCTGCTCCCGGGGACTGGGAATGTGTCCGGAGCCAAAAGCGCCTTCCCAGGCTGGGGGGGGGGGGCTTTCCTGAAGCACCACTTCTGGGAAGCAAAGGGCTGTGGAAGAAATGCAATGGGAATTTACAATAATAGTAATAATAGCAATAATAGTAATAATAGGGAAGACAGCAAAGGGAGCAACAGTAATTCCAGGAGGGAGCAGGAGGGATGCTGAGCTTTAAACGAGGTTTGAGTGAGGCAGCATCTCCTGGGCTTTCTAAAGCACAGCTCCAGGCCTGGGATTACAGGAGCAGTGCAAGCTCCTACTGTCCAGTCCCTGGATTTGCCTCCTGCCAGCACTCGGCACCTCGGGCATGTTTGGGTGCAAGTGCTCCAGTGCTGCTGCACGAGGGACTGGGAAAATGGGCATTAAACTCCTTCCCACAGGGCTGGCTCTGAGCTCTGGCTGGGGAAAGCATTTGGCACCTCTGGCATTTCCATGAAATCAGTTTCCATCATTTTGAAGATACACTGAATAAACCCAGGGGAGATAAATAAACCTTTCTCCATAAGGACAGCCCCAGGGAATACACAATTATTCCTATGCCTGGTCAAACAAACCAGCAGCCAGATTTTGGGAAGAGACTCCAGACTCTTGTCTCCCTCCCTGGCTGTAAAACACTTGCAGAGGCTTTGGAGTTCATACAAGCTTGTCAGGATTTGGATGCTTCATTTAAATTCTATTCATATACTAAGGAATTGGAAGTGTCCTAAAGGCACCTCCACTCACACTTTAATTTTAAGCCCTCTACCACCGTTGAATTTGGATGTTCTTTTGTTAGGAACACCCCACATCTGCTTCTTTAGGTGCCTCCATGTGGGAGAGAAAATAAATGTGGACAAAAGTTCAGAATGCAGCTTCCAAGTCAAGTTCCCTACTAGGAAATTACTCCAGCTCTAGGATGCTACAGCGACACAGATCAATGAGAGGAACATCTTAAAAAGAAATGCACACTCTGCAGCAGCCAAAGCAATCACATTTCTGATTTTACCTGGTCTCCAGGTGCTCTGCCAAAGCTCCCAACAGCCGTTCCCGTTCCCAGACAAGCCCGGGCAGCACTACGTAGGGTACTCGCAATGTGCATGAGGCCGAGGGGTCAGTTCTGCATGCATTCTTTGCTGCAGAATGGGAAAGCAAGAATTTAGATGGACTTTACGGTCCCTTCTGAACCAAATTCCATTCCAGAAACATCCTCCCGCTAATCCAGAACTTCCCCCCTCCTCTTAGGGCAGTGTCGCCGGGCGCCGCAGGCACGGGCGGCCTCGGCACGCCCTGGAGACGGGGCCTGCAGTACCGGGTGCTCCCACAGGGCGGCAGCACTGAGAGACAAGGGGGGGGAAACAACAACACCCACCACCACCCGCGGCGGGGCTGTGCATGCGCGTTGCTGTTAGTGCCGCGCCCTTACTCACCACGTGACCCGCGGCTTCATTGCGCTCACTGCGCACGCGCGCTCTGCCCCGGCTGCGGCACCGCCTCCCGCCCGCAGGCGGCGGCAGCGCGGCGCCCCCGGAGCCCCGGGGAACGGGGCGTGCTAAAGAGGGAAACAGCGCACCGGGACCGAGCGTAAGGACAGCGCGAGCCTACTTCCCAGTGCTCCTCCAGCCATTCGTGCGTGGAAGTCCGCGATTTCCCCAGTAGCTGCTGGAAAAATGAAAATATTCCTCGTCTTCTGAGTGCTCCCAGTCCAGCCTGAGCGCTTGAGGAATAAATACCTGCTCCCCATGTCTCAGGAAGAGCTTTTCTAGGTGAAAGCACTAGGAATAAGAGCTGGGCTTTGTCTCACCCTCATTCTGCTTTAGATGTGATGCTTCGTTTGGAGATAAAAGATAAATTCAGGCTCCGTCTTGCCACTCACCAGGGAGAAATCAGCAGCTCCTAAAATCTCACTCTGTGACAGATAGAATAAATAAACATTGATTTTTCTCTTGGATAACATTAATCATGGCTTGACAGAGTTACACCAGAGAGTAAACCAAAAGTAGGCGCTGCAGACTCCTGACAAACAGATCCAAACCTAAAAATCATCATTATTGGATCAGCCTTGTCTGAAGGGCTGAGTTTCATCCCAGAACCTGACATCCTGTTTCAGATGTCCCAGGAGCGATGTGTCTGGTCTCCTGGTGCTATAATGAGGATTTAGAGCTGCTTTTCATCACCCACGAGGAGATGCCAGAGGCGAAGCCGCGGCCGGGACACCGGGACAGTGCTGGAGATGTTACAGATAATGAAAATCGAGCGGTTTGGGGGCTGAGTCCTCCCCAGGGGCAGCATCCACCTGCCCAGACCTGGAAATCTGCCCCTGTCAGAGAACTGGCCTCAATTTCTTGATTTCATCCAAGTTCAGCCTCACTTTTTCTTACTCAACAAACCATCTTTGCTTGGTGTGAAGGATTCCATAGAATGGAAATAAATTCAATTAAAAAGCAGGGATTACATTTCATCCCTGCTGAGAGGCAGGTGCTAGGTCTGCACTCTGTCCTCCTGGGGTAAGGATCTCCATTGTGGCACCTGCTTTCCTACTCAAATGCCGTAAGATTCTTGTGCAAGGCAGTAGAGGAGCTTCCAGCAGGCTGTCCTAGGACTCACCAAGATCAGCCCGTCCATCCTGGCCTGGGACACTGCCAGGGATGGGGCAGCCACAGCGGTTCTGGGCAACCCGTGCCAGGGCCCCTGCACCCTCCCAGGGAAGAATTTCTTCCCTATATCCAATGCAAACATACCTGGAGGAAGATTTTGGCTCCTCTTTCCTCCCAGGTGCAGCTGAAGCAGGATTTCATATCCTGTGATATCTCAGGTAGAATTAGATGGATCAACATTCTCAAGGTAGATCAGAAGAGGAGGTGCCATGTCCAAATGAGACCCACACATGGTCACACAGAATCCTGGAATGGTTTGGAAATTGGTGACAGTGGAAGCAGCTCTTGAAGAGGAGACCTGCACTGATAAATAAGCACAATTAGTTAAATAAACTCAGTTAGTTTCAGGAAGTTAAATGGATACTTGAGGACTGATTTCCTACTTCTATATACATATCTTATATATATATATATATAGTTTTAATATTATTTTATATATTAGTAAACTTATATAAAAAGAATGTTAATATATTTGTTTATTTCAATATATAAAGAAAATATTTATATATAATTTCTTAATATATATATAAAGCATACTTTCTTGGAAAAACATAATTAGATATCTACAAATTTATCTCTTGGATTATGTAACCAATCTCTTGGCATCACAGGGAATTAAAAAGAAATGACATAGGAAATAGAGATTTGGGGATTGGGAGACATCCCATGATTTGGAAAAGTGTTCCAACTGCAAACTGGGATAAAGGGAAAACCCTTCAGGAACTCTCCTGCTGCAAATTATTTTTACAGTTCCTGGTGATGATTATGATCTGATTTTAAGCCCTTGAGCCTCAAATTGACCCTTCAGCCTGTGCCCGGAGTGTGCCTGCTCTGAATAAATCCCTCATTTCCCATGTGACTGTGTCACCCCGCCACCCTTCACCACCAGGCAGCAAGTGGAGAAATCCATGACATTTTTCCATTAAAAAATGTTTAAAATAGATCAGATGAGTCAAAGCCCCCAAACACATTGTTGTCTCCATCAGGGGAACCTGTGGTGACTCATTCAAAGCCCACAAGGAGAGAGGATGAGTCCTGGGCCGAGATGACTCAAGCCCTGAAACCTGGAATCAGGAATAATCAGAAAACTGCAGCTGGGTCGAAAATCAACCTTGCCTGGGTGGAAAGAGACATGCTGGAGAGGAGATGGTGTGGGAGGTTTGGAGCAGCAAACGAGCCAGGTGTGTCTGAATACAACACACAGAATTATGGAATCCTGGAATGGGTTGGGTCGGGAGGGATCCTAAAGCTGGTCTTGTTCCACCCCCCTGCCATGGGCGGGGACACCTTCCACTATCCCAGGTTGCTCCAAGCCCTGCCCAACCTGGCCTTGGACACCTCTGCCAGGGCTAGAGGAGTTGTGGATGCCCCATCCCTGGAAGGGATGACATTTTGCAGGGGGAAGGGAGAGGTTCTTATTTAGGAACAAATAAATACAATAACAAATAAAATAACCTCATGCCTTAATTTTCCACGTTAATTAGTGTTGCATTAAATTGACAACAGACACCATTGAAGTGATTTCCAATCAATTTGGGTCAATTAAAATGAGACCAGCATTCCTGATTGCAAGTTCATCCATGTGCAGCTTCAAGAGAAAACCACCCCCTCCTAATCCAATTTATGATTGTCCCCATCCAGCAAAAAATTGTCCCAAAACCACTTAAAGTTCCACCCCCTAGTTAATGGCAGCTTGAGTCAAGATACTCACAGGTCCTTGAGCTGAAATCCACAAGCCCCATCCGTCTTGCCGAAACCAGGAAGTTTTTCCTGTTCCATCCTCTACCGTGGCTGGAAGATTTCAAGTTTTACACCTTCCCCACATAAGCAGTTGCCAAAGGGTCTCTGAAGCACCTGAAAACTGAATGAGCCTTCCCCAGGGGCCTTGGGATCCATCCTGAGGGGGTTTTTCTCTCTGGGGTTTTAGGGACGGGATCCCCACGGCACATCGGAATGGATGCCTGCGGAGCCGGAGCGGTGCCGCTCGTGTACGCAATGGTGTCAGGAGGAGTGAAACAAAATCAAGGGAGCTTGTCAAAGACTTGAGTCTGAAAGAATTTTTTAATTCTTCTCTATTTCTATATTACCTTTTAATTGTACATAATTATATTTATATAATATATATTTTATTTACTATATATGAGAGGGGAAAAAACATTAAGTAATGGACATATTTAAGGAAATCATTGTTTTATCTTTGCAATTATCAATTTTCTTTTGTACTACACATTCCTTTGAGCAGATCCTAGAACCTGAAATTGTTTGGATTGGAAGGGACCTTAAAGACCATGCAGTCCCACCCCCTGCCATGGGTATGGACACCTTTTACTAGACCAGGGTGCTCCAAGCTCTGGCCAACCCAGCCTTGGACACTTTCAGAGTATTAACTTGACCTGCTAAAATTCTCTTCCTCTTTTCTCAATCAGAGTTTAAAAAAATAAAGATAAAATTAAAAATTAATAAATAAAAAAAATTAAGAGCCAACTGCTGCTCGAGTTGCCCACTCTGACCTAACAGATACGTGTATTTCTGGTTGAGAAATGAGCATTGCCATTTCCTCCCTTCTCACTTCCCTCTTGCCCCCTGCCATGCCAGCTGTTTGCTATTCCTTGTGAAACAGGGTCAATTCCTCTTCTCCCCTCACCACCCCCCCAAAGCAGCTTTTACTTCCCCATTTCATCTGAGTCAGAGACTCATTGCAGGGAGTCATCTGAACCAACATTCTTCTCCTGCTTCATCTTAGTGGCCACCACAAACTCCACAGCTCTCTCCACCTGTCCTACTGTCTGGGGCAATTATTCCCCACGGCAAAGACTCACTGTTTTCCTTTTTCTGAAGTTTTTTCTGGTTCTCATTTGCCCATTTGGGACCAAAAAAGTTCATTTTGAAAAGCCATTTTGTATCATGTGCTTCAAAACGGGTTCAGGAGACCCACCTGCAGTCATCTACACCAGCCAGAGAATCCTGGAATGGCTCGGGTTGGAAAAGACCTTAAACATCATCCAAGTTGCACCAGGAGGTCCGGGAGCTGTGGATGAGCCCTGGCAGGTCTGATCCTGCTCGGGGCTGAGCCCCCTCCATCCTCCTGCCTGCTGTCAGCTCTGCCTCTCTCACACCTCCTCATCTGGCGCTCGATACCGGCCCCACGGCCAAGCCCGGCTGACAGCGGGAGATGGATGGGGCCGAGCCGGCTCCGCGGGGCACGGACACGTGCGGGGGACGCGGGGGGAACCTGGGGAGGTGGTTCCTCCCTGCTTCACATCAGTCCTGGCCCTGGTCCCAAATGCTGGAGCTGCCCGTGCTGCCTCATTGGCCACCCCACAGTGCCCGGGGACACGGGGTCCCCTCTGTGTCATGATGGACACAGGAAGGATTCAAGTGCCGAACCCAAGGCAGGACGGAAGGCTGAGTCCCAGATGGGAGAAAATGTCCAGCTCTGTGCAGAGCAGAGAGGGAGTTCAGGCCAGTGCCACCATCACTGGGGCACTAACAGGTACAGAAAGCCACCAGCATCCCCACAAGGACATCCCCTGGTCCTCCAGACCCTCTCCCAGAGCTTCAGCATCCCTCATCCCTGTGGAATACAATCCATAGCGTGCTATGAGATGGTGTCCATGGCCCTGGTGCAGTTCGGAGGCGAGTGGGGGGCTCTGGAGTAACCCCCCTGCTTTTCCTCCACAACGCCTCGCCCCAGTGTCCGTCACCTCCTGCAAATAGCCCTCAGCACCACAGCGCCCGCTTGTCCCCATCCGTCTCCCGCTGTCACTGCAACGAGGGGAACAGAGGGTCCCAGGCACCAGGGCAGAGACTGGACCCACCTTGGGAGGGTTATGGGGAGGGGGCAGCTCGTTCCTCCCTCCGGAGCCGCAGAGGCTCTGCCGGAGCAGTGGCTCTTTGCTGATGCCTCAACACCTCACTGTGTTTTTCAATATCAGGTGGTGACGGCTGTGTACCGAGAGGGGCTTTGCCTGGGGGAGCCCCCACCTCCCCCCCGCTCAGATCTGTGATATGAAGGGACAAGGAGACCCCAAGAAAGATGTCCCTGCCCAGCCCGGGGCATCCCAAGCCCTGTTTGGGGACCGGTGGTGGTCCCAGCGGTGCCACCGCTCGCCTCCCGTCCATCATCACGGCGTCAAGGCGGGAAGGCAGGCTGGGGAAGGGGGCTGTGCTCCAGCCCCCAAGGACCACCTCGGCTCCAGCCCCCGCCTCTCCATCCCTGAGCTGGGGCATAAAACCCCCGGCAGGCTGCAGGGACACTGCAGAGCCGGCGCTGCACTGCGAGGGGGCTTCGGTGGAGTCCCACTGCCACCATGCCAGGGAACAGAGCCACAGACGCCTCCTGCCCTCCCACCACATCCATGGCAGGTAAAACCCTCCAACAACACCCCCTGCACCCAGCAGTGGGGTCCTGCGGCATTTTGGGGTGTGGTGGGGATGGGGATAAAACCCCACTGTGGTGGGGGACAGGACACCCTGATCCTGCCACTGTCTCCATGGAGGGAGGGTGTCTGCTCCCCGAGACTGACACCCCTTCACCCCTCCACAGCCTTCCTGGGGGGCCCGGGTGAGGGGTCTCTGTGCACCCCCGGCCTTGGGTGGGCTGGCGAGGGGACAGGGGCCAGCGGCAAGAACCAGCGCGTGTGCCACGCCGCGGCACGGCTGGAGATGGGCAGCCTCTGGGAGGAGTTCAACCGCCTGGGCACCGAGATGATTGTCACCAAGGCAGGCAGGTGGGTAACAGAGCGGCCCGGGGGGCTGCCAGGGCAGGGGGGGCACCCCCTTCCCACCCCCCTCTCTGTGCAGGAGGATGTTCCCCACCTTTCAGGTGAAGCTGTCGGGGTTGGATCCGTTGGCTGACTACGTCCTGCTCATGGATTTCATCCCGCTGGACGACAAGAGATACAGGTGGGGACGGGGCGATGGGGGCAGGGGGCTGGATCCAGGGGTGCTGAGCCCCTCCCTGTCCTGCAGATACGCCTTCCACAGCTCATCCTGGCTGGCGGCGGGCCGGGCCGAGCCTGCAGCTCCCGGCCGCGTCCACTTCCACCCCGACTCCCCGGCCAAGGGCGCCCAGTGGATGCGGCAGATCGTGTCCTTCGACAAGCTCAAGCTGACCAACAACCTCCTGGACGACAACGGCCACGTGAGGACCCGGCTGCAGGGTGGGCGATGGGGGGGACACAATGCACCCCTGCCCAGGGGGGTCCTGCCACCTCCTCTTTCCCACCCCCAGATCATCCTCAACTCCATGCACCGCTACCAGCCCCGCTTCCACGTCGTCTTCGTGGACCCGCGGCGCGACAGCGAGCGCTTTGCCCACCAGAACTTCAAGTCCTTCAGCTTCCCCGAGACCCAGTTCATGGCAGTGACAGCCTACCAGAACCATCGGGTGAGCGCCGGCCCGGGGGGACATCGGGGCACCCTCCCAGGACTCCCTGACCCCGCTCCCCTCCACAGATCACCCAGCTGAAGATCGCCAGCAACCCCTTCGCCAAGGGATTTCGAGATGGCGACCCTGAGCCATGGTAAGGCACCCCTGGACGCCACCCCCACCTCTCTTGCAGGTGCGGGGTGCCAGCAGGGTCCCTGCTGGGTGCGATGCCCCATGCCCGGGCCACGCCGCTGCCCCCTCGCCCCGAGAAGCAGGAGAAAGGTAGGGGGGCTGCAGGGGGGGGGCTGAGCCCCTGCTGCTGCCTCTCCCCCCCGCAGGGGCTCCGTGCAGCCGTGGAGCTCTGGCTGCTGCCCCCCAACAACCAGCAGCACCTCCCAGTTTCCCTGAGCTCCCTGCACCCACCTTCCAGTCCCTCAACTGCCCCCCTGGTGTCTATGTGGGGGCCAAACCCCGCACCCTGTCCTACCCCCTGCCTGCCTTCCCCCCGCTCAGCACCTACGGCCCCACCGTGGCCCCCACCTTCGGCTACGGCCAACAGTGACTGGGGGCACCGCCAAGCCCCCCCTGCACCTCCTACCCACGCAATGGCAACGCAGATCTGGGGGGAGCCACAGGGATGGCTTTATTCACCACCAATGAGGCTCCAGGGATCCACGGGGGGGGGAATTTGGGGTGCAGCCGATGTTCCAAGGCCCTGTAATCTCCACGGCATGGCTATTCCCAGGTGTCCGGGGCGAAGGCGAAGGGGCACAGCTTGTACCCAGCACCCACATAGAATTTATTCTGGAACTCCACCCTGGCAAGGAGAGGGGGGTGAGGGGTGCACTTGGAGGTCTGTCATGCCCCCCAGACCCAACCAGTAACCCATCAGCTTTGGGGGCTCACCAGTGCAGGCGCAGGGCGTGGAGGAAGGCGGAGAGCCCCTCCATCACCAGCAGGATGGCCACAGTCAGCACGGCGAAGGCGGCGAAGACGGGCACCAGCACCACGCCGCCCACATAGCTCAGCCGCACAAAGCCGTTCCGCATCACCATGGTCCACAGGACCTCCGAGAGCTCTGGGAATTGGAGGGACAGGGGCAGGAGAGGGGAGTGAGGGTCTGCATGGCTCTGAGGGGGACAAGGGGGGACCAAGGGGACTCACGGGCGTGCGCCAGGCTGAGCGCCCAGAGCCGCAGGTAGGATGCGGTGTTGGAGACACAGCCCAGGCAGTACTCGATGGTGTGGATTGCCTGGTGCATGAAGATTTCGGCGAAGTCCAAGTGCTGCAGGGAGGGAGGGGACACGGGACATCAGCAAGGGGCACAGACACTCCCATCCCACCACCCAAGCCTGCCTGGATGCCCCTCACCTTGGCGTCAGGGCTGTGTCCCCCGCTCTCCACGTCCTCCTTGGTGGCGTTGACAGAGTTCCCGGCCTCCTGCCCCTCCAGCAGTGGCTCCTGCTCCCCCGTGGACACCAGCTGCACCAGGACAGCACCGGCAGTGAGACCTCTCCATGACCCCCATGGAGCCCCCCATGGCCCCCGGCCTTACCGTCCTCGGAGTGCGCTGCCGGCACCACTGGTACAGCGGCGTCCCCAGGAGCAGGACGGGCACTGACGCCAGCGCCAGCACCACCAGCACCATCTGCACTGGCACCTGCAGCACAGGGACAGCATTTTGGGGCCTGCCCGATCTGAGAACAGCCCCACTCTCGGAACTCACTCTCCCAACCGGGGTGGGGAGTAGGTGCCTGCCGGGGCTGTAAGGTGGTACCTGCCCCGGGTAGAGCGGGAGGTTCTCGGCGTTGGAGGTGAAGAGGAACATGTCGATGAAGTGGATGAGGATGCTGGGGGCCACGAGGGAGTCAGCAGCACTAAACTTGATCCACTTGTAGAAGATGAGGAAGACCAGGTAGCCAAAAAGCGCCAGGAGGAAAATCATCTCTGGGAGGAACTCCAGGACCAGCCGGTGCTGCTGCTGGAAGTGCCTGGGTGGGAGGACATTGGCCATGCTCAGCCTGTCACTCCTCACCCTTGCATGTCCTCGGCACCCACTGAGGCGTAAGGGTACAAGACCCCAGTTGCCACCCCATCCCACCCAGGTGAGTCCAATCCCAGTCCCCTTGGCATGATCACAGCCCGTGGGCGCAGCCCAAGGACTCACACGTGGTTGAAGACCCCCAACAAGACACCGAAGCCCATGTGCACGATGCCCAGCACCACTGACATCTTCATCTTGAAGGAGTTGAGGAAGTTGAGGTGGTTGGTGGCCAAGCTCCAGATCTGTCACGAACAAGGTGAGTGAGACTCTGCACCACCCCAAAAAGGGTCCCACCTCATTGTCATCCCCATGGGACACTCACTGGGTCGATCCCGAACGGATATGGCCCTCGGAAGACACCGGTGACATTGGGGTCCAGGGTGAGAGACGGGTGGGTGGCGAGGTACGCAGAGCTGGGGGCAGAGCGAGGGATGTCAGTGCCAGCAGGGAGATGGGGACCTGGGCAGGGGGCACAGGGGTGGGACTCCACCTCCATGAGGACTGGTTGGCCATGGTGGCCACACTCCAGGCAGAGGGGAAGATAGCGGTGGCTTTGCTGAAGCACTCGTTGTAGATGAAGCCGGTGTAGATAGAGAAGGCGCCCATGAGCAGGATGAGGTAGCGCCCCTCGAAGAACATCAGCCAGATCTGGGGGGGGCAAACACGGCTCCCATGTCCCACACCACCTCCCTTGCCCCATGCCATTCCCCTCCCACACCACCAGCCCTGACCCATATTGTCCTGTCCTGAGCCACCAGCCCCACCCTGTATCATCCAACCCCATCCCACATCCCCAACCGTGTCCCACACCTCCAACCCCACTCCATGCCCCAACCCCATCCCATGTCTCCAACTGCGTCCCACCCCTCCATCCTGCTCCATCCTGCCCCCACCTCGTTGGTGCCCTGCCGCAGGCGGGGGCTGTCCTCGTACAGCACCATCCAGAGCGCGAAGAGGAACATGAGCAGCCCATGCCCCACGTCCCCAAACATGATGGCAAAGATGAAGGGGAAGGTGATGATGGCGTAGGGTGCTGTGGGACACAGGGACTGCGTTACACAAGGTGTCCCCTCTCAGCCCCGGGCCTCAGGGGGTGCCAGGGGGCCTTACCAGGGTTCACCTCCTGGTAACTGGCCACCCCGTAGGCATCCACGATGCTTTGGAAGCCAGCGGTGAACTTGTTGGTGCGGATGAGGGTGGGGGGACTCTCCGAGGTGGGGATGCGCTGCACGAAGCACTCCACACTGGAGCCGCTCTGGTACTGCGGGAACAGCACCCGGAACCTGACCCTGGCACCCACCCCACAACACCCCCCTTCCTGGCACCAGCCCCCAGCACCCCTTGCCCAGCACCTGGAGCCTGTTCCTGGCACCCACCCCCAGCCTGGCACATGCCCCACCACGATGAGGTGACATAGGGACACCAAGCGACCTCTGGCATGAGGACACGGGGACACTGAGCAACCCCACGACAAGGACATGGAGACACAGAACAACGCCTGGCACGAGGACATGGGGACACCAAGAAACCCTTGACATGAAGA
This sequence comes from Lycocorax pyrrhopterus obiensis, assembly GCA_014706295.1. Lineage (NCBI taxonomy): Eukaryota > Metazoa > Chordata > Aves > Passeriformes > Paradisaeidae > Lycocorax > Lycocorax pyrrhopterus. Next base: position 8,136,169 of record JACSVZ010000007.1, read on the forward strand.
TGTGGGACACCAAGAAACCCCGGCACGAGGACATGGGAACACAGAGCAACTCCTGACACGAGGACACTGAGCAACCCCCAGAACAAGGACATGGATACACCAAACAACCCCTGGTGCAAGGACATGGGGACGCCAAGCATGCCCAGGACGAGGACACAGAGCCACTCACGGATCCCTGGCGCAGGGCATCCTGCACTTGGGTGAGGTCCCGCACGGGGCACCAGACCTCAGCAATGAGGCACTTCTCGGTGACATCGAAGCTGCACTGGTTGAGGATGAGGTAGATGGCCTTCATCTTCTGCACCTGCACGCGCCAGGTGGGCAGCGCCAGCGCCACCTTGTCCAGCACCTGTGCCAGGTACTGCTCCGTCTCCTCCAGCACCTGTGGGCACCTGCGTCAGGGATGGCGGTCCCAGCGTGGCCCCCACATCCCCTCATGATGCCCAGCTCACCACACTGAGGTCCTGGATCTGGCCGTGCAGCCCGGTAATGGTGTCTGTCCTGCTGGCCTCGCTCTCCGGGTACGGATACACCTGGCAGTGGAAGCTGGGACAGAGGGACATTGCCATGTCAGGGCTCCCCAGCCCAGCCCCGCAGTGGGGTCCAGAGTGGGTGTTACTAAATAAACCTCCCCGTGGGCGGACACGTGGCCACTCACCAGTCCGAGATCTTGCGGATCTTCTGCCCAATCTGCTCGCCCCAGTAGGAGATGAGGAAGATGACCCAGGTGATGCTCTCGCCCTGGGGACAGCACAGCCCATGTCACTCTGGTATCCTGCCCCCCACAGCTGTGCCAGCCCCCCCCGGGTGCTGTCTCACCGAGGCCGGGTCCTCCATGGGCTCGGGCATCTCCACGAAGGAGGCCACCAGGTACCCGCGGCAGGCGCGCCACAGCAGCCGCTCGAAGGCGGTCACTCGCCACGGGTGGATGACGCCGGCCACGAAGCTGCCGAGACACAGCAGGAGTGTTGGGATAGGCAAACCACTCCACGGCTGCACCACTGCCCCACAGGTCATCTCCAAGCCTTATCCCACAGCTTCCCAGCTGCCCTATGGCCACGCCGCTGGCCCAGAGTCCCTCCCCATCCCCCGCCCCACACCCTTCCCCCTCTCACTTGATTTTGCGCTCCAGGTGCTGGTGCAGGGAGGGGTCGAGGATGGGCTCACGCTCCGAGAGCGCCCGTGGCCGCGGCGGGGAGCCCAGGGGGGCCTGCGGCGATGCGGAGCAGAGGGATGAGCCTGGGGGAAACTGAGGCCCAAAGCAGCAGCCCCAGGTCGGCGGGGACCCCCGGACCCACCGGCAGGCTGGTGAAGCGCTGTCCCTCGCGCAGCACGTGCAGGTACTGGCGCAGGTCCCGCAGGCGGCCGCGCAGGGACGCGCGGTTCCGGCTGACCTCCCGCAGCTCCTGCGCCAGCTGCTCCGACTGCTCCTGCACCCGCAGCGCTTCCCGCGCCACCGGCGCCCGCGGGCTCTCGGGACACGGCCCCGGCACCCGCCCCGCGCCCCGCAGCTCCTGCTGCAGGAAGGCTGAAGGGGGGGACACGGTCAGACTGAGGGGCCGAGGGTGGCATCCCCCTGAGAAGCCCCCCAAAGTCAGCCCCGCGGCCCCCCGGCACTCACTGAAGGTTTTCTCCATCTCCTCGCAGCGCCGCACCTCGCCCACGAAGCGGCGCTGGAATGGGCTCACTTTGGGGTTCAGCTGTGGGGGTACAGTCAAGGCATGGCCCCACATTGGATTGGGGGGTTCAGCATCCCGGGGGAACAGGCAGCCCAGGCACCAAACCCGCCCTGACCAACTTCCCTGTTCCCGGGGCACCCTAAAACAGGCACCCCAAACCCGACCAGACCAAACCCCCTGTGCACAGAGCACCCCAAACCACCCACCCCAAATCCAGTGCACCCAGGCCCACACAGCCGGACCCCCTGCATCCCAGACACACCAAAACGCCCCCCCCCCCAGCCCCTACTTACGTCTCTGAACTCCAGCAGCCCGCGCTCGCCCAGCTCGCTGATGCAGCTGTAGGCAGAAGCCGACTGAAGGAAGAGCTGGGCCAGGCAAACCTCCTCGCTGCGGAACAGGGACCCCATGGCTCCCCGGAGACCCCCAGTCCGGCCCGCTGTGCGGAGGCGTCAGGGCACACGCCTGGGGATGGATGGGATAGAAGGGAATAAGAGGGAATGGGGTGGGATGCTAATGGGGAACTGAGAGAAAGGGGGGTGAGGGCTGGAAAGCGGGACAACAGGGCAGAGGTCGCCCCGGGGTCTCGGAGGCTGCGGCGACGGAACCGGGGTGTCCCCGCGCTGTGACCGTGGGAAACCGGCCCGCTCGGTCACACGCGGCTGTGCCCAGCACCGGGCTGGCAAAGTACTTTCGAAACCCCCCCCTTCCCTCCCCGCCCCACTCAGCTGCCTCTGAATCAGGGCCAGCGCAATCCCCGCCCCGGGACCGCCCCGGCCGCCCCCCCGGGCCGGACCCGCCCGTGCTGCTCCCTCCGCCGCGGAGCGGGGCCGGGATCCAGCACTTCCTCTTCCCCAGGAAGAGCCCGGCCCCGGGGAGGGACAGACCGGCCCGGCCCCGCCGCCCCCCGGGAACCCCGTTCCCCGGGACGTACCGCACCCCGCACGGCGCGGGGAGCGGCCCCTCGGGGCAGGACCCCCGCAACATCCCTCCCAGGAGGCTGGGAATGGGAGACACTTCCCGGAACCGAGGGGAGCCGGGAAACCGCCGGCCAGTATCAGCAGGACCCCCACGCCGGTGTGAAACCAGACTGTTAGCGAGTAATTAACTCAAAACAATCGCCCGTTTGTGCGGGAGCCAGGGTGCTTTGCTGGGGCCAGGTTGCCATCCTCGGAGAGAAGAGGCTTGGGGTGTTACTGCCCAATCTGCATGAAACAAAGGGGGTGAACTGTCACTGCCTGCATCCTGCAAGGCACGATTCTCGTTCTTGTGACGCTAATGGCCCTCCCTTGCACAACTCGCTCACTTCTAATACTTCCCCTCCGGCATTACCAGCTGAACTGCGCTGCCGTGAGAGGCAGCTGAGAAGGGATCACTGAGCATGAAAGACCCCCGAAAGAGCTCCCAGACTAATTTCTGAGGCCTTTCACCAGAGGACTGACACCTGGGCGTTCCCCCCGAGCCTGATCGCATTTTAACCCATCGGACTTTGTGTTTTGTGGGCTTCTTCCCCCACCGCCAACAGGTCAAGATCATCGCTTCGACCAAGGAACAACTAAATTGCAACAATCAAGTCACAAGATCTGCCAGCGGTGATTTGTTGTTACCCTTATCTTTTCGTCCTTTTTTTCTCTTTTCCCTTACACATTTTTTAAAGTAACATTTTTAGGCTTTCATATTGCTATATTACTGTAGATAATGACCAAAATGGCTACATACCTGCTTTCCATTGGAACCGAATTGTTCTAAAATAAATCCTACATGTACATACTTACAAACAGCGATCATTAAGAGTCGTTTTACTCTAACCTGCCCCTGCATTACTCTCACCTTTGGGAGGCAGGTTCTAACAACTGGTAGCACCGGGATCTCCCTGCTGGGACCACCGGGACCCCAACACGGATACCACTGCAAGACCCCTGCCAGGATCACCAGGACCCCCATACTGGTACCACTGTGAGACCCCTGCCAGATTCGCCAGGCACCCCATACTGGTACCCACACACCAGTACCACCAGGATCCCCACACCGGCACCACTGCAACACCCATACCAATACCACCAGAGGCTCCCCCACTGGTACCATCGAGACCCTCTGCTGGGATCACCTGGATCCCCACACAGGCATCACTGGGACCCTCACACCAGTACCACTGTGAACCCCCTTGCCAGGATCACCAGGTCCCCCCCACCCTGGCTGCCCTCAGAAGCTGGAAATGAACCTCCCAGATTCCTAAATCCTCCCAGCACTGCCCCCCTCCACCTCCCCCACCTTTCCCCACAAACCACCCCCTACCCCAACGTTGGTGCCAGCAGCCCCAGGACCCCCATCCGCCTCCCCAAAACACAACCACACACCCAGGGGTGGGTTCCCCCAAGGGTCGGCAGGTCTGACCCTAGTGCTGGAAAGGAAAAGACACAGAGTTATGGGAAGGGGCTGGCACCCACAGTGCCAACAGAGGGGGTGAACCCCCAAACGCTTTATTTGGGGGGCGGGCAGCTGCCTGGGGGCCGTCACCGGTACAGGTAATCAGCCTGGATGTTGGCCGCAATCTCGGCCTCCCACTTGTCGCCGTTGTTGAGCAGCTTCTCCTTGTTGTAGAGCAGCTCCTCGTGCGTCTCCGTCGAGAACTCAAAGTTGGGGCCCTGACAGGGTGGGATGGGGTCACCCTTCAGGTCACCATGGCGGGGAAAGGGGGTCCCTGCAGCCCCCCCAAGCCCCACTCACCTCCACGATGGCGTCCACAGGACAAGCCTCCTGGCAGAACCCGCAGTAGATGCACTTGGTCATGTCAATGTCGTAGCGGGTGGTGCGGCGGCTGCCGTCGGCGCGGGGCTCAGCCTCAATGGTGATGGCCTGGTGCGGGGACACCGTCACGGCTGGAGCCCCGGGTGAGGAGGAGGAGGAGGAGGAGGAGGTGGAGGAGGGGGAGGAAGGCTCACCTGTGCCGGGCACACGGCCTCGCAGAGCTTGCAGGCGATGCAGCGTTCCTCCCCAGATGGGTACCGGCGCAGCGCGTGCTCCCCGCGGAACCGCGGGCTCAGCGGGCCCTTCTCAAACGGGTAATTGATGGTGGCCGGCTCACGGAAAAGGTAGCTCAGGGTCATGGCCAGGCCTGTGATGGAGAAGGAGGGGTTAAGGCATATTCGGGAGGCGGTGTCACCCCACAAATGAGAAGGGTGAGCAAGGTCTCACCTCGGATGAGCTCGGTCCAGAGCAGGGTCTGGGCGGCACGGTCGGTGATGGATCGCATGTCCATGGCCGGCTCCTGGATGTTGACGTACTCTGTGGGAAGAGGGGAGCTGTGCCCACCCCACAGAGCCCTGGGGTGGGAGCTGAGCCCCCACGGGGGTGGCACGGCCATACTCACTGTAACAGTCTCTGGGGGTGCTGGTGCTGAGCGGGCGCAGGGAGCCCAGCGGGGCCAGGGGGCCTGGGGAGGGACAGGAGGGTCAGCGGGGTCAAGATGGGGTTGGGGGGTTCAGGGGGTTTGGGGGTTCCCAGACGGCCTCACCTGCGCGGGCAGCCCGGTACAGCAGTCGCAGCGCTGCCATGGCCGGTCCTGGGGTGCAGAAGGAACCTCAGCAACTACCAGTAAGGGACTGGGGCGGCCAGGGGCCCCCCACTTCCCATGGGGGACACTGGCGGCCTGATCCCCACCCCTCCACTCAAAGAGACACAGACCCCCAGGCACCCCTGTCTCAACATCCCACAAGGGACCCCAAGTGCTTCCCCCAAGGGACGCAGGCATCCTGTTTCCCCCGGCAACCCCTCTCAAGGGACCCAGGTATCCTGTCCCCACTTGCAGCCCCCTCTTAAGGGACCCAAGCGTATCGCCCAAGGGACCCGGGTATCTTGTCCACCCCCTAAAAGGAACCCAGCTGTTCCCCCAAGGGACCTGGGCATCCTGCTGCCCCGCGCCCCACCTCCAGGGGCACTCAGGTATCCCGTCCCTTCCCACCCCTAAGGATCCAGGTGTACCCCCCGAGGGGCCCTGATGTCCTGCCCCCGCCAAGGAACCCACGTGTCCCCCCATCCCCGTCCCCAAGCCCCCTCCCCGCCGCCCAGCACCCACCTGAGCTCCCGACGGGACCGTTCCTTCCTGTCACCCCCACAGTCCCCGCTCACCCTGCGTGTATCCCTTCGGGGAGGGGGGGGCGCGGAGAGTAGCGCAGTGTCCGGGCCGACCCCTCTGCCTCCAGCGGGATCTGGGCGGCCACTACACGCCACCGGGAGTGACCACATCCCCAGGCCGCCCCCCGGGCCGCCCCCCGGGCCCCCCAAGCTCCCCCGGGCCCCCCTTTCCGCCTCACCTGCCCCAAGGGCCCTCCGGCGTCCTGACCCCTGGCCGCCCCCGCGGGCACTGCGCATGCGCGCGCGGCGGCGCGTCGTGGGCGGGGCGAGTGGCGGCGGACGCGCTTCTCATTGGTGGGAGTCCCGCAATGGGCGGGAGGGCGGGAAGGAAGAGAGGGAAGCACCGTTGATTGGGCGGAGCGCGGCCGTGCTGCGCGGCGATTGGTTACGAGGGAGGAGGGGCGTGTCCGAAGGGAGGGCGGAAGCGGAAGCGCGTGTTCATGGTGGAGGGGCGTGGTTGCGGTGGTGGCGCAGAACCTCCCGCTCTTTCAGGGATTCTCGAGCCTCCGGAACTTTCTCTCCGGTTCCTGGAGCAGCTCGGGCCGCGGGTACCGGAAGGTCTCGAAGTTGGAGCGGCTCAGACACTTGGATTCACTACAAAGCCCAGCACTGCCTCTGGCGGGCTCAGCGTTGGCTCCGAGCCCCCAGTCCCAGCACAGTCCCTGGAGGCGGGCACCGGGGATCACAGAATCACAGAGTGAACTAGGTTGGAAAAGACCTTTGGGGGACACCTTCCACCAGGAGGTGACATCACGTCCAACCTAAGACGAAACACCTCCTCATCAACTAAACCATGGCACCGAGTGCCACATCCAGTCTTTTTAAACACGTCCAGGCACGGTGACTCCACCACCTCCCTGGGCAGACGATTCCAGCGTGCAATCACTCTTTCAGTGAAGAATTTTTTTCTGACATCTAATCTAAACTTCCCTTGGCACAGCTTAAGACTGTGTCCTCTTGTTCTGTCAGGTGTTGCCTGGGAGAAGAGACCGACCCCCACCTGGCTACAGCCTCCTTTCAGGCAGTTGTAGAGTGTGATAAGGTCACCCCTGAGCCTCCTTTTTCCCTGGCTAAACAACCTCAGCTCCCTCAGCCGTTCTTCATAGGGCTTGTGTTCCAAGCCCCTCACCAGCCCTGTTGCCCTCCTCTGCATGTATCTCAAAGTCCTTCCTAAACTGAGGGGCCCAGAACTGGACCCAACACTCAAGGTGCAGCCTCACCAACACCAAATACAGGGGAAGAATGACTTCCCTGGTCCTGCTGGCCCCACTATTCCTGAAACAGGCCAGGTGCCATTGCCTTTTTGGCCACCTGGGCACCCTGCTGGCTCATGTTCAGTCAGTTGTTGACCAGTACCCCCAGCTCCCTTTCTGCCTGGTCACTGTCCAGCCACTCTGTCCCAGCCTGTAGTGCTGCAGGGGGTTGTTGTGGCCACCGTGCAGGACTCGGCACTTGGACTTGTTAAACTTCATGTTGTTGGACTTGGCCCATCCATCCAGCCTGTCCAGGTCCCTTTGCAGAGCCCTCCTACCCTCCAACAGATCGACACATGCTCCCAGCTTAGTGTCATCTGCAAGTTTACTGATGGTGGACTCAGTGTTTCCCTTTCTCTATAAAACTGTCTTTATTTCAACTCCCTTGTCCGGTTCTCTCCATCCATCCCACCTGGGGGGATCCCTATGAAATTCAGCCATGACAAGCCACAGCCCAGCAGGAATGGGCACAACCAGCCCCCCAAAATGGAGCAGCATGGAGCGAAGGAAATTGGGATCATGGGGTAGGATAAACGGGAACATAGGGCAAAGGACACTGATATTATGGGGCAAAGGAAACTTGGGACCATAGAGCAGGAGAAACTGGGATCATCTCAGCTCAAGGATTTGGGATCAGGGAGTTGCTGTGGACCTTCTCAAGGCAGATGATGCAATGAGGGGGACACAGGAGACCCCTCTGCTGTGGTAGTACCAGTGGAAATAGAACTCCAAAGAGCCAGAAAAGGGGCATATGGGACTGGGATGGAGGGACATGTGGGGGTCAAGGGATTTTTGGGGTGAGCAGGGGTGCAGAGAGGTGAAGGGGAAACACCTTTCATTGCACCTGGGCACCAGGACCAGCAGCAGGAGATGTGCTGAGTGGGGAGACTCCAGATGGGATGTGGGGACCCTCAGAGCAGGGTACAGTCATTCTTACGTGTCACCTTGGACGTGGCCTGGATGACCCCAAATTTCTGCTGGCTGTACGGGGGGTAGCGCGGGCCATTGAGGGGCTCCCGGCCCATCCCGCGCTTCAGGCACCCGCGGCGGTGGGAGAAGGCGTCGAAGCTGAACTTCCCGTGGTGCATTCCCAGGCCACTGTTCCCTGGAATACACAGCACATGACTCTGGTGGGTGGCTGGATCTGGCCATCCTTTGGGTCAAAGAACCCGAAATTAAGCTCCCAGCTCTGTAAAAGCGGCACCACAACTTCATCCAGCTGCTTTCCAAGCCATGGATGAGTTTCCCAGGAATGTGACCCAAAGAGGACTATGGAGGTGACTTAGTACACACCCAAGTGGATGTTTAGAGTGTTAAGATTAGGCTGGGAGGTGGAAAGATTCCCAAAAACCCTCTCATCAGTGGATTTCACCATTTCAGGTAACATATTTAGCAACTGGAGGGGTGTCACTGATGAGGTGATGGCAGCAGCAAGTGGCTCTCACCACATGAGCTTCAGATGAGCTTCCCTACCTCCAAAACATCCCATCCATGCTGGATCCAGCCCTGCTGCACGCAAGACTCTGGGAGTGGAGAGGCACAATGACCAAGGTGCCTTTGATGAGGTGGGACCCAGCACCAAGGATGAATGTTGGGAGGTGGAAGCTGGCTGGCCAGGAACAAGCACAGGAAAGCCAGGCAGGCTGGCAAAAAATAAGGAAATCCACACATCATTTGATAACAGATGGGATAAAATTCCATGAGTCGGCCTGAGCCAGTCAGTCTTCCTGATAAAATTCCAGCCTTGGTTGGGGTGATGGGTTGGGTTCAGTACCTCGCACATCAGCAGCCCCAGGAGAAAGGGAGGTCACTGATGGCTCCTGGACAGCTGAGTGGGAAGAAAGGAAAACAGGAGTGGAAAACAGGACCTGGTAGCGGAGATCATCCCATCAAAAGTGGGTGTCTCCATCATGGAATCCCAGAATGGTTTGGGTTGGAAAGGACCTTACAGATTATCCAGTTCCATCCCCCTGCTGCGGGCAGGGACACCTTCCACTAGACCAGGTTGCTTCAAGCCCTGATTCCCTATGTTTAAGCAAGACATTTTCAGGGACCCAGGGAACACAGAGCTTGGGATAGGAAATATGGAGAAAAGGAACCTCAGGGTGCTCCATAGGTGTCCAGCAAAGCCCAAGAGCCCAAGGTGAAGCAAAGGGCTTTCCCTTTGGACCACAGAGCCCTCTGGAGCTGAGAGTTCCCCCTGAGACCCTTCCTGACCATGGGTGGGATCACACCTGGCTCCCAATGGCCAGGATTGGGGATTTTGGACCTACCAATGCCTCCAAAGGGCAGCGAGGTCAGAGTCACGTGCATCAGGGTGTCGTTGCCACAGAAGCCACCACTGCTCGTCCGCTCCAGGACCTGGTTCACCACCTGGGAGGAACATGAAGAAGGTGGGACATGGATCTCCCACCCCCCATTCCCGTACTTCCAAATGCAATCCACGCTCCTTAACTAGGGTGATGTGCTGTAAGGGAAACACTTGGAGCACAACACGGCTGGATACAGCTGCCAAGGAGCACAGGGCATGTGTAGTGCTGGCTTGGCTCTACCTTGTCATCGGAGGAGAAGGCATAGACAGCCAAGGGCCGCTCCCGGCTGTTGATGAAGTCAATGGCTTCATCCATGTTGGCAATGATGACAATGGGCAGGATGGGCCCGAAGATCTCCTCCTGCATGATGAGATCCGAGGGCTGCACGTCTGCCAGCACGGTGGGAGCTGCAGAGAACAAACCCAACAGCATCAGCTGGGCACAGAGGTCGGAGATGAAACCTTGATTGTCCCCCCAGGACCCACCTCCTGTACAAAAGGACACCTGGCCAAGCACCCAGTTCCCGTCATAATCTTCTCCAGACCCGAAATGTGCTGCATGCAGGGATGAAGATGTGAGTTACCCCCAAGCCTCACCGATGTAGCGCTCTGCCTCGTCCGTCTGTCCCCCGATGGCCAAGCGCCCACTGCCCAGCAGCCTCTGCACCCGCTGGAACTGCTTGTCACTCACAATGCGGCCGAAATCCGGGGATTCTTGGGGGTTGGGGCCATAGAAATCACCAATGGCCTTACGCAGGGCCGGGAGCAGCTTCTCCTGCATCTCCACGGTGCAGAGCAGGTAGTCGGGTGCAATGCAGGTCTGCCCCGCGTTGAAGAAGCGGCCCCAGGCCACACGCCGTGCCACATTGGTCACGTCACAGGTGTCGGACACGTAGCAGGGGTTCTTGCCCCCCAGTTCCAGCGTCACCGGTGTCAGGTGCTTGGCAGCAGCTGTCATCACGATCCGCCCCACCAGGGAGCTGCCTGTGGGCAGGGAAAACATGGATTGAGGTGGCGATCCCACCAGCCATCGCATGACTCTGGGATGTGGCACTGGGTCTGGTGGCAGACCTCAGACATACATCCCAGATCCTCCAACAGATCCTGGCACCACATCCCCAACCCAATCCCTGCCTTCTTAGCAGGGGTGTCTGGAGGGAACCCCTCTTCCTCCTCACACAAAATCCAGGCAGGGCTCTGCTCTGTCCCACAAGATGTACCAGTGAAAAAGATGTAGTCAAACTTGTTCTCCAGCAGCCTGGTGGTCTCTGGCACGCCACCGGTCACCACAGCAAAGCAGTCCTGCAAGGAAATGAGAAAGGTCCCCTCCTGTCACCATCTGTCCCCACCAACAGCATCCCGGGAGGCTGGGACACTAGCTGGGCATGGAGGAAGGAAGTTGGGCAGCACATGGAACCCGAGATGGTGTGTGAGGCAGGCACAGAGTACAGCTCTGTATGTGCAGGGGTGCCCCAGCCATGCCACAGGGAAGGGGAAAGTGTCCCACCTTGTCCAGATAGCTGGGCAGCGCTTCTGCCACGAGTCTCTCTGTCTTCTTGGATACCTCTGAGGGTTTGATGACGGCACAGTTCCCTGGGGGAAGACAGACAGGATGTTGGAGCTGTGACATGGTGACAGCCAGCCCTTCTGGGGACAAGGTGCCCTTGCCAGTGCTCAGTACTGCTGGGATCCTCCAGGCCAGGGGACTGGAAAGTAGTGCTCACCGGCAGCGATGGCCCCAATGAGGGGCACCAGGAAGAGGTGGATGGGGTAATTCCAGGGTGCTATGATGAGCACCACCCCGTAGGGGTCCTTGCGGATGAAGGCGGAGTCCAGCTGCATCGCCTGTGGGACACTCACCATGTTAGGTCCCGCCCTGCACCGCCATCCCACCAGGCTCTGCCTCCCATCCTCTCTCTCCTCTTCCCTCTCACCAGAGTCCTGTCCACGTGCTCATCCTTCATCCAGTGGGACAGGTTGTTCAGGGTCTCATGGAGCTCATTCTTGCACAGGAGGATTTCAGATAATTCAGCTTCAAAGGGTGCCTGCGGACACCAAGGACCCAACATGTCACCTTGGCATGTCCTGCAGCTCTTATCCCAACACTCCATAGTGTTTTGCCCAGAATTTGGGTTCTGGAGCTCTCTACATCCCATGCTGGATTTGAATCCACAAAGGTGTTGAGCACCCCCTGTGTCTGCAGCATGAGGTTTTTAAGCACTGAATGCTTAAAAATAGGAAAAATGGTGCAGATCCCATTCATCTGGACAACAGGAAGAATGGGGAGGGTGTCCAAAGAGACTAGGTTGGAGAAGAGAAGACAATGAGCCCTGTGTGGTGTTAAAGCTCTGTCTGCAGAGCCAGGGGATCCAGGCTCGGAGAGTTGCAGCCTGGATGAGCCCTGAGGGAGGGAAGGGGGTGACATCGGGTGGGAAGTTCAGGGCAGGGAGCAGGGACAGAAATCAGGGATTAACCTGCCCAGGGAAGAGGGAAACTGAGGCTGGTGGGTGTGGGAATAGCTGTTGATGTCAAGGGGCTCCCCACAGCCCCCTCTGCCCATGGCAGAGCAGAGATGGGCTCTAGACAACGGTGACTGGGACATGCTTCACCTCAGTCTCCCAAATCCAGAGGCTGCAAGCCCGAGGCAGAGCCCAGGCAGGACTGGAGAACCCAACGGGAGGAGGACAAAGCACCCCCAGCTGGGCGATGGGAGCCCCTCAGCTCCTCTGGCCACCAAGTCCTCCCGTTCCTGTCCCCTCTCACCTTGCCCAAGTCAGAGGCAGTGGCTTCCAGGATCTGCTGCTTCTTGTCATCCAGGAAGTGTCCCAGGGCCTCCAGCTGGGCTATGCGGTATGCCATGGGCCGAGTCTTCCCAGAGAGCCAGGATGCCCGCAGGTGGCTCACCAGCCCCGCAAAGGGGTTCCTGCTGTGGGTAACAGTGGTGTTAGAGGGACGCCAGCCCCAGCTCCTCAGAGCTCCGCATCACCCCAGCCCAGCATCCCACTGCCACTCCGGGGAGGGGATGGAGCACCAGGACCCCTCCTGCCACCCCTCTGTCCCTCCACAGTCTCACCTCGTGGCATCACCATCCACACTCCCATTCCCACCATCACCCTCGGGGGCTCTCCTGGCCTCACTCTCGGGGAGCTGCGGGAAGGCAGTTCCGGTCTCCATGGTCCCACAGGCGTGGTGCGGGATGGTTGCGCTGGGGCTTTCAACCACAGCTTCCCTCTTCCCGGCTAACAGCGTCCGGCTAACAGCATGGCTGCCAGCTTCCTGCCCTGCCCCTTGGCTGCCTGCCTCTGACCTTTGGCTGCCTGCCCTGCCACACGTCACTGCTGGCTCCATTCCAGCTAAAACTGCTTGGGATGGGAAACGCCCCCCCAACCCTCCCAGCACCCCCCCAAACCAGAGGCTGGAGGCACAAAGAGAGGCTGGGAGAGAGTTCGATGCAAAGTCTTTACTACAGGCAGAGTTACACAGAGCAAAGAGCAACAGCGAGGAGGGAGAGGTTCATTCCAAAGGAAAAGTCCGTGTGAGGGGACTGACGGAATGTGACGGAAGTGCTTCTCCACCAGAAAAAGAAGTTTGGAGTTTTTGGTCATTTCAGCTGTGTCCTGGAAAATGGTTCGGAGTGGAGGCCACAAGGGTGCAGGAGGGGATGTCCATCCCAGCGATCTGACATGCTCCAGGCGAGCCAAAGGACACCATGAGGAAATGAGGAGCATGATGAAGAGGGAGAGAGGGACAGTCCTAGTTCTCTGCGCCAACTCCATGGTGTCCTCAGAGCAGGACATGGCAGCCTCAGAGCAGGGTGCAGGTACCCCTGCGCTTCACCTCGAAGGTGGTCGTGAGGAGGCTCAACTTCTGCTGGGTATAGGGGGGGTAGCGCGGGGTGTTGAGCGTCTCCAGCCCCATGTTCCGGTGCAGGCAGCCACGGTGGTGGGAGAAGGTGTCGAAGGTGAACTTCCCATGGTATTTTCCCAGGCCACTGTTCCCTGGAACACACAGGACAGGTCCATGCTCAGGACAGGACTCTGCTCCTGATGATGCCTTCTCCAAGCATCAACACGAGGGAAAAAGCCGCCTACAGGATTTTCTGAGCAGCACAGACATGGTGGAGGAATTCCATTTTTTCAGTGCCTCCTCCAGGTATATGGATGCTCAGTCCAGCCAATCCTGCTGCAGCTCAGCAGTTTGGAGGACCCAGCATCTCCTTTTTACCCACCTCCATATATCTACACAAGCTTTGCTGGGTTCTGCAAGTCTGAATTTCCCTCCACGATGCTCCACTGTATCTCTCCACAGCTGGAGCTGTTCCACCTTCTTCCCGGAACTCTAAAAACCTGGAGCCACATTAGCAACACCAGTTCTCCCAGTTCCTGTGGCTACTTTAACTGGAGGTTAAGAGCCCAGTGACTTCCCGTAGAAGCTTTGGTGCCATCTCACCCCAATGACTTCAGCCCCTTCACCTGCTCTAAAGTGGCTTTACCTGATAATTGGAGGTGGTTGGTCTGCATCATTACCAATTAAGATAAGTTACGGAATGGGAAGTACCAAAAATTGTTCCCTGAGCCACAGGCAGGTGAGGAATTAATTGTCCAGGTGACTCAGGTGCCAGCCCCGACAGAGATGCTGAGCAAGGGCAGCACCAAATGAAGAGATTTATTCCAGAAATATTATGGGGAGAAATCAAGACATGGGGAAGTATTCTGGGAAACAACATTCCTGTATTCCTGTATCCCGGGACCATGCTGCACCCACAACCCAGTGCTGAGCAGCCTCACTTTACACCTGAGAAAGCAAAAATTGGTGCCTCTGGAGACCAAAAATTTCTTCTTCTCTGAGAAGGATCTCCAAGATCTCGTAAGAGGTTCTCCAGGTTTTCCTAAGTGTATTGTTCCTACTATTTAGTCCTTAAAGATGGCATGAAGGTACAACCTGGCTCCTAAGGGACTTAAAGGGATCCAGCCCAGCACCACACTGGCTGCAGGAGGAAGCTCACCTTCCTCACCATGGCTCAGGCCACAGATCACACCTGACTCCCAATGGCCAGGATTGGGGATTTTGGACCTACCAATGCCTCCAAAGGGCAGCGAGGTCAGAGTCACGTGCATCAGGGTGTCGTTGCCGCAGAAGCCTCCGCTGCTCGTCCGCTCCAGGACCTGGTTCACCACCTGGGAGGGAGAAGAGAAGGTAGATGAGGGACTTGCACTTGGCAAACTTTACCCAGTTCACCCCTCGGATGTTCCAAGAGTGTTTGGGCTCTAAAGACCCTTCAAAGCATGTCCTGGAGCTCATGGAGGTGGTGCCTCACTTCCCTCCCCACTTTTTCTGCTCCACAGACACACCTTACTGTCGCAGGAGAAGGCATAGACGACCAATGGCCGCGGCCGCGCGTTGATGAAGTCAATGGCTTCATCCGTGTTGGCGATGACAACGATGGGCAGGATGGGCCCGAAGATCTCCTCCTGCATGGCAGGGTCTGAGGGCAGCACATCTGCCAGCACTGTGGGAGCTGCAGAGAGAAAACCCGACAGCATCAGCTGGGCACAGAGGTTGAAGATGAAACCTCCCCTCAGGACCCCTTTTTAAGCACCCCTAAAACTCTTTTCCCTCTAGAGCCTCCCCTCTGGATGAAGACTCCCTGAAAACCCCCAATGTGCTCACCAAGAGGTGTGTGACCCCCAAGCCTCACCGATGTAGCGCTCTGCCTCATCCGTCTGTCCACCGATGGCCACGCGCCCGCTGCCCAGCAGCGCCCGGATGCGCCTGAAGTGCTTGTCACTCACAATGCGGCCGAAATCCGGGGATTCTTGGGGGTTGGGGCCGAAAAACTCAGTGATGGCCTCGCGCAGGGCAGGCATGAGCTTGTCCTGCATCACCACGGTGCAGAGCAGGTAGTCGGGCGCAATGCAGGTCTGCCCCGCATTGAAGAAGCGGCCCCAGACCACACGCCGTGCCACATTGGTCACGTCACAGGTGTCGGACACGTAGCAGGGGTTCTTGCCCCCCAGTTCCAGCGTCACCGGTGTCAGGTGCTTGGCAGCGGCTGTCATCACGATCCGCCCCACTGGGGGGCTGCCTGCGGGCAGGGAAAACATGGATTGAGGTGGCGATCCCACCAGCCATCGCATGGCTCTGGGATGTTGCACTGGGTCTGGTGGCAGACCTCAGACATACATCCCAGATCCTCCAACAGATCCTGGCACCACATCCAGGCAGGGCTCTTCTCTGTCCCACGGGACATACCAGTGAAAAAGATGTAGTCGAACTTGTTCTCCAGCAGCCTGGTGGTCTCTGGCACGCCACCAGTCACCACAGCAAAGCAGTCCTGCAAGGAAACAGGAAAAAGATCTCTTGTGTCACCATCTGTCCCTACCAACAGCATCCCGGGAAGCTGGGACATCGACTGAGTGCAGAGGGAGGAGGTTCCGCACATGGATGATGTGTGGGGATGGCGGGTGTGAGGCAGGGTTGGGAACACCATGGCCCAAGAACAAGGGACAAGAAGGGCTTCTCACATTGTCCAGGTAACAGCTCAGTGTTTCAGCAACGAGTCTCTCTGTGTTCTTGGAGATCTCAGAGGGTTTGATGATGGCGCAGTTCCCTGGGGGAAGATGAACAGGACATCAGCACAGTGACATGGTGACAGCCAGCCCTTCTGGGGATGAGACACCGGCGCTTCCAGGCCCAGGGGACTGGAAGGTTGGGCTCACCAGCAGCGATGGCCCCGATGAGGGGCACCAGGAAGAGGTGGATGGGGTAGTTCCATGGCGCTATGATGAGCACCACCCCGTAGGGGTCCTTGCGGATGAAGGCGGAGTCCAGCTGCATCACCTTTGAGGAAGAACATGACCTCAGCACTGCCTTCCCCACTAGCAATCCCTCTCCCCCGCTTCCCTTTTCCCAGAGCTTCCTTCTTACCAGGTTCTTGTCCACATGCTCATCCTTCATCCAGTGGCACAGGTTGTTGAGGGTGACATTGAGCTCGTTCTTACAGAGGAGGATCTCACTGAAAAAAGCCTCAAAGGATGGCTGGGGACAGACATCATGGAAGTGTCACCCCAACACTGACCCCATCACTGAGCC
Organism: Lycocorax pyrrhopterus obiensis; assembly: GCA_014706295.1. Lineage (NCBI taxonomy): Eukaryota > Metazoa > Chordata > Aves > Passeriformes > Paradisaeidae > Lycocorax > Lycocorax pyrrhopterus. The sequence goes on from JACSVZ010000007.1 coordinate 8,152,638, forward strand.
TGTCACCCTAACACAGACCCTATCACCCCAATGCCAACCCCACCACCCCAAGAGGCATCTCTTCCCTCTTCCAAACAGGAATAGCAGGAGAATCTTTTCAGCAGAAGTTTCCATCACCTCCTGTAACTCCCAGGGAATATCAGTGTCCCAGAATATTATGAAAATAGGTATTCGACCAGAAGGAAAAAAACCCCAAAACTGAACATTTTCCTGGTATTTAACAAATTCCTGAGCTCAGCACTGTGAACTGGCAATAGAACCCCAAGCCAAGAGGACACCGAGCAATGTCACCAGAGCTCCTGAAGAGCTGATCGTGGTGCCAGAGGCATCCTGACCACTTGGATATTCAAGCTGGAAGCAAAGCCCCGAGCTCCCTTCCACCACCTGTGGACAAAAACTGCACTTTTTAGTCTTTAGTCAAAGTCTTAAGACCTTGACTAAAGGGAAGTAGTAAGAACCACAGCTTAAACCCCTTGTGATAGAGAAAGTGGGTCCTCTCCATAGCTGCAGAGCACAGATCAGGATCATATCACCCTTGCAGGAGCAGTGTGAAGACACCAGGGATAGCCCAGCAGGCTCAGTGGAGCCCCTTCATGACTGTAGAGAGCAGGGGGAGCAAAGCTCCTGTGCTGTGACATCATATTTTGGACTCCTCCAACCCAAAAACATCCCTGGATTGGAATCTTCCTCCCATCCCCGCACTACTTTGGGGTTGGGAAGGCTGGTTGCTGATTCCCAGGATCTTCCACCACCAAGAGATCTTCAGGTCCCCAAAATGCAGCTGCCAGGAGGTGCGAGGACCCTCTCGGACGTGAGGGCTCAGCAGGCACATGAGATAATTCAGTGAGGCAACGGGGCTGTTCTCAACCCAGGATGACGATGGCATCACCAGGGTCAGGAAGATGATGGTTCATTAAGAATATTGATCGGATACAAAGGTTGTGAGATAGGACATTAAGGCTGAGGTCATCCAAGTGCCACCAATCATCAGCATCAGAGAGGAACCGGCACCACTGGAGGTGAGACACCACCTCAGGTACGTAAGAGCAGGTGAAGTGTCCATCTAACTATGAGGGCCCAGCTGCATTACAAGCTCATTACTAGACAACTGGATCTAATTAGGCATAATTAGGAAAGATGATGGACACACTCAGAGCACTGATGCCTATCAAAGCCTGGTTGAAGGAGAAGGACTCATCTCCAACAAACAAGGCAATTAGGAGCCTTGGGAGATGGCAGAATGTGGAAAGACATGGCTGAAGGCATGGGCCACTGCACTGATGCCAAACAAAGAAGTGAGGATCATATCATGGAATCCTGGAATGGTTTGGGTTGGAAGAGACCTTGAAGCTCATCCAGTTCCACCCGATCATGGGCAGGAACATCTTCCACTAGCCCAGGTTGCTCCAAGCCCCATCCAACCTGGCCTTGAACACTTCCAGGGATGATGAGCCGAGACCACTAGAATTATCCATGGTACGGATGCTCCCGCTTCACCAGCAGATCATCCAGGAGCTCCTGGCATGCCACAATACCCCAAGCCACATCCAGAGCCCTGCCCATGCCAGTGAAACCAGTCCCTTGGAGGCCCTGGGAGGAATGTGCAGTGCCAGCATGTTGCACAATGCTGGTAATCCTGGGCGTGCCAGGCTGGCCAGGAGCTCCCCAGGATGTCACCTCTGTGGAGGTCACATGGACCCCCAGGATGCAGACCAGAGTGTGAAACGCTCCCACCTCGGCCGGTCACTGACAGGCCAACAGGGCCTTTGCCTGGTTTCAGGGCAACAGGGATGGGATCAACAGCACGGTCCCTCCGCTAACCCCTGGATCTGCAGGGACCCAGCACTTACAGATGCACCAGCCTGGGAGCACATCAAGGGGGAAGCAGGACCCCAAGGAAGGAACACCCCTATGCTCAGACCCCCACAAGGATGCAATACTCAGACAAGGGTGTATGAAGGACTTCAAAGACGCAACGCCACTGGCCCCCAATTCCCAGCCCCTCTCACCTTGCCCATGTCCAATTCAGTGGCTTCCAGGATCTCCTGCTTCTTGTCATCCAGGAAGCGTCCCAGAGCCTCCAGCTGGGCCACGCGGTATTCCATGGGCCGCGTCTTCCCGGAGAGCCAGGATGCCCGCAGGTGGCTCACCAGCCCTGCGTAGGGGTTCCCACTGTGGGGACAAGGGTGTTAGAGGGGACCCAGCCCCATTCTATCTTCCCAGAGCTTCATGTCGTCCCACATCCACGTTATCCCATCCCAGCATCAAAATGGGGCCCCAGATTCCCTGGGGACAGAGCAGTCCACACACACGTGTCTCCCTCGCTGCTGGGAGCAGCTTAACACAGCACCATTCCCAGCAGATCCTCTCCCTTGGGCCATGCTGGGATGTGGTGGCCCACAGACCTCAGACTTTTACCCCAGCACCAACCTGGGGTTCCCATCACCCTGGCACTGCCACAGCTTCCCCTGCTCGCCTCCCTGTCTCCCTCCTGCCCCCAGCCCCTCGCTCTCACCATGGAGTGCTGCAGACCATTGGCATCGGCCCCTTCCCGATCCCGCTGCCTCCACTGCACCCAGCAGCTTTCCCAGGATCTTTGCCAGGATCACTGCCCGCGGTGCTGCACTTGCCGTAGCCCAGGAGCTGCTGCTTGGGGGGCTCGAGGGGCTGCTGCATGCCAAGCTGTGGGAAGGAGCTGCTGGTCTCCATGGAGAGCGTGGTGGCCCTGGGGAGAGACACTGTGTGGGTTATGCCAGGATGGAAGTGCTGGAGGTGCCGGTGCGATTCCAAGAGCAGTCACCCACGGCACCTTTGAAGAGCGGCTTGGTGCTCCGGGCCGTCCTGGTTGTGGAGTGACTCAGCCCAGGGCAGCTGCCGGAGGCCCTGGGAGATGCCTGGGATTCCTGGGATAATCGCCATCCTCTGGACACTGACCTGCCCAGGCTGCCCTGCTGATGTATAGGTTACCTATGGGGATCTCAGGGACAAGACACCCCCAAATCTGGGGGACAGAGCTGCAGCCCCCCATCTGTCACCCTCTCCCTCTCCATGCCCAGACACCCACCCTTCCTCAAGGGAACACAGCCCCACAGCCCCCACCAGCATGGAGGGTGCCAGACAGGTGTCATGCAGGGAGTTTTGGGGACCCCGCAGTGCTTACCTGGGGGCTTGTGTGGAAGCTGGAGGAGCGCGAGGCCAGGCAAGCACTGCCGAGGCTCGGGGTGGGGGTCCCTAAATGCTGTGAGGCTGGGCCCCACGGCCAGGGGCGGGAAGGATTGGGCCCCACCTCCGTGGGGCTGGCATTGGGGACAAGGTCTAGGATGGGATAGGATGGGATGGAATGGGACCTCCCCCTTGGGATGGTGTAACTTGCATGGCCACCAAACCACCACCATGAACCTTGGCCCATTTGGACCCCACAGACACCCCTCATCCTGCTCCCATGACCACCCTGACTCATGGGGTTCCCACTGACACCCTTCATCCTGCTTCCCAAGGGCTCCATGACCAATAGACTCCCCTCACCCTGCTCCCAGACCACCCCCAAGGAAGGGCCCTTTGTCCCAGCACCCCAGAGTGGATCCCATTGCCTAAGGTGTGAGGGACCCTCAGGATGGGTGTTGCCCCCGCTCCACTGCCATGACCCTTCTGGGGCTGTTCCCTGCGTATCCCCTCTACCCTGCAGGAACCAGCACCCTCCCAAGAATCCCATCTGAAGAATCCCCCACTACCGGCTGGGCCAGATCCTGCCCCGGAGATGTCACTCCGTCCGCCCTGCACAGCAGTCCCCCCACCCTGCCCCGGGGCACCCCGCCGTGCCACGCACCCGGGCACCTTCCCGGCCCCGGCTTTGGGGTGACACCAGGGCAGGCATATGCCCCGCACCCCCACATTAGGGTGTCCCCCCGCCCAGGAACCCTGGCACATCCCCCGGGCCGGGAAGGGGAAGCGAAAGCAGCAGGGCCCAGCACTCAGTGCCACGGGGCACCCCGATGAGGCAGCACCCACCCCGAGGCCCGGTGGGAGCGCTGGAGAGGCTGGGGGGCGGGGGTTGGGGTGCTGTGCAATGGGGGAGCAATGGGTGCTGTGCGGGGGGCTCAGGGTGCTGTGCGAGTTGGGGTGTGACGAGTGCTGCAGGGGTCGGGGTGCTGAGAACAGGCGCGGGTGGCGGGCACTGAAGAGTGCGGGCAGGACCGGGGGGTCCGGGAGCAGGGGGGTCCGGAAATGGCCCCTTTAATTACCTCCGTCCCGCCCGCCCTAAGCGAAAGAGGAAGAGGCGCCCGCCCCGCCCCGAGAGGCTCCGGGAGCGGCGAGCGGGGCTGGGGTCGGGGTGCCAGGGGCGTGCGGAGGCTGCGGGTGCTGAGCCCAGAGGTGCAGTTCTGGGGGGTGCAAAGCTGGGTAGGGGGCGCGGGGTTCAGGGGTGCAGGATCTGGAGGTGCAGGGGTGCAAAACACAGGGGTGCAAACCATGAGTGCAGAATCTGGGGGTGCAGAGCACAGAGGTTCAGGGCTTGGGGGTGCTGTATACATGGGTACAAGGTGCTGGATATAGGGGTGCAAGGGCTGGGGGTGCTGGGCAGGAGGGTGCAGGACAGAGGGGTGCAAAACTTATGGGTGCAAGACTTAGGGTGCCAACAGGATCCCCCCCACCCTGACACCATCCAGGGCCCCCCAGAAGCAGCAATGGAGAAGGACTTCGACTGCTGCCAGGATGGGGCCAAGACAGTGCCAAGCGCCGGGCTGAGCACCGAGGGCACAGAGACACAGGTGAGACCAGGGGGACACCCGCAGCGGGAGAACCAGGCCTGTGGTGGCCATCCCCAAGGGCTGACAGCTGGAATCACCCACAGCTGGACGATTTTGTGGGTGCTCATCACCCTGACTACAATGAGGAGGAGGAGGAGCAGAAATACTTCCGCCGCAAGCGCCTTGGTGTCATCAAGAACGTGGTGGCCGCCAGCCTGGCTGGCACCCTCACTTATGGCGTCTACCTGGGTATGAGACCTCCCAGGGACCCCCCAAAACAACTTGGGGTGTTCAGGGCATGGGTTGACCACCCCTGGACCCCCCAGGCCTGCTGCAGATGCAGCTGATCCTTCACTATGATGAGACCTACCGGGAGGTGAAGTACAGCAACATCCAGCTGGAGGACATCGACCACAAGGTGCTGATGGGCATCAATGTCACACCTGTGGCGGCGCTGCTCTACACACCCATCCTCATCAGGTACGGCCTCGCCGCGCTCCCGGCCGGCACGGCTCACTGATGCAGCCACCCACGCTTCCCACTCCTCGCCCTCACAGGTTCTTTGGCACCAAGTGGGCCATGTTCCTGGCGGTGGGCATCTACGCCCTCTTCGTCTCCAGCAACTACTGGGAGCGCTACTACACGCTGGTGCCCTCTGCGGTGGCCATTGGGGTGGTCATCGTGCCCCTCTGGGCCTCCATGGGCACCTACATCACGCGGTAGGCATCAGGGGGTGGGGTGGGCGGGGGGTGCAGAGGGTGCCAGCTGACCCGCTGCTCCATGCAGGATGGCCCAGAAGTACTACGAGTACGTTAACTACAAGGAGGAGCAGGAGAAGGAGAGGCAGCGGGTGCCACGGGATGCCTGCAATGCCTACATCATCGTCTTCCAGACAGTCTTCTACTCCTGCTTCCACGTGAGTGCCAGTGGGGTGGCTGAGATGGGCGGGGGGCTGCGCCGGCAGCACTGAGCGTGCACCCCTCTACGTCCTGCAGTTGAGCTTCGTCTGTGCTCAGATGCCCATGGTCTTCTTCCTCAACAACTACCTCTACCAACTCAACCACACACTCTTCGCGGTGAAGCACTGCGGTGAGGCTGCGGGTGGGGTGCGGGGCGGCACTGGGAGCCCTTCAGTTGGGATTAACCATGGCCTGTGCCCCACTGGCAGGGACTCTGAGTCACGGCACACTGCCTGGCTTCAACAAGACAGTGCTGCAGAGCCTTCCTCGCAGCGTCAACCTCATCATCGTGGAGAGCGTGTTGATGGCTGCCGCCTTCCTCGCCATGCTGGTGGTGAGCGCCGGGGCAGGAGGGGACAGGGATGGGCTGGACGATGGCAGGACCTCACCCGCAGGCGCTCCACAGGTGCTGGTGCTGTGCGGTGCGGCGTACCGGCCCATGGAGGAGATCGACATGCGCAGCATCGGCTGGGGCAACATCTTCCAGCTGCCCTTCAAGCACATGCGGGACTATCGTCTGCGGCACCTCTTCCCATTGTTCATCTACAGCGGCTTCGAGGTGCTCTTTGTCTGCACCGGATTTTCCCTGGTAGGATCCGGGATGGGGTGGGAGGTGACAGAGCAGGGACAGGTGACACTGAGCCCATGCTTGCTGCAGAACTACGGCGTGTGTGCCCTGGGGCTGGAGAGGTTGGCATATCTCCTCATGGCCTATGGCTTCTCCGCCTCGGCGTGCTCCAGCCTGGCCCTGTGCATGCTGCGCCTGCGCCGGCACGTCCCGCTCCTGGCTGGAGCCTTCATCCACGCGGCACTCCTGGTGACACTCTTCTGCTGGGCGCCAGAGCCCCGGTACCTGGCGCACGCGCCGCTGCTCTACAGCATTGCCGCGCTCTGGGGCACGGGCAGCGCCCTCAACAAGACCGGAATCAGCAGTGAGTAGTGGGGAGGTCCCGAAACAGCCTCAGTTGTCCCCAGAACACGTTGGTGGTCCCCAAAATAGCCTGGGTTGTCCCAAGTCTTTCCACACGTCCTCTCTTCATGTCCCCCGGCACCGCAAGTTTGTGGTCCCACTCTTCAGATCCACGGGATAGACCTGCTGTGATTGTCCCCCACACCAAGGGGACATGGCACAGGAAGGGGACACTGATTCCAGTCTCTGCCACAGTCCTCCTGGGAATGTTGTACAAGAAAAAGGAGCGCCAAGACTTCATCTTCACCATCTACCACTGGTGGCAGGCCCTGGCCATCTTCACCGTCTACCTGTGGTCGGGGCTGCCTATGAAGGTAAGTCCCAGATATGCCCTAGCCCACTCTGAGACATTCCAGGCTTTTTGGGGACACAGCGCCACGCCAATCCCAAAATTCCCTGTGCTGCAGGCCAAGCTGTCCATTATGCTGCTGACGCTGGTGGTGGCAGTGGGGACATACCTGTGGATGGAGCGGAAGGTGGCACACAACGTGGAGGTCCGGCTGCCCCGCATCCCACGCCCACGCCACAAAACACGTGGATACCGCTACCTGGAGGACAACTCGGATGAGACTGGCTCCGACGGTGACGGGGACAAGGAAGACGATGACAGGCACCCAACCGAGGCCACCAGTGAGGACCAGCTGCCAAAAGAGGATGGGGAGCAACTGGGATAGAGACAGCCTGGCCTGGGCCCCATCCTGCTCTTGGTGCCTGAGGGGGTTCTGCAGCTCCCCCCATAAATTCCCTAAATTCTGCAAATCCCCTCAGGTCAGGCTTGCAGCCCCTCAAGCTAAGCCTAAAGCCCCCAGGCAGCCCAGAGCCCCCCACACTAGCTGGTAGACCCCCAGATTGGCCCATAGACCCCCCAGGGCAGGTCCGCAGCCTCCAGACTGACCTACAGCCCCCAAATCGTGGTACAGAGACCCCCAAATTGTGGTACAGTCCCCCCGGCAGGCCCATAGCCCCCCAAATTGTGATGCAGTTGCTCAGGTCAAACCTGCAGACACCCAGGCCAGCCTCAGAGCCCCCCCCCACAAATCCACAGCCCCTCAGACAAGGCTCACACCCCCCAGGCAGATCCGCAGCCCCCCCAAATTTGGCCAAAGCCCCCCCCCCCGGTCAGGCCCACAGACCCCTGAGCAGATGCACAGACCCTCCAGCAAGGCCTGCAGCCCCCCAGGCCAGCTTCCAGCCCCCCACAATGTCCTGCAGACTCTAGGCAGACCCTCAGCCCTCCCATATTAGTCCCCAGACAGACTCCCAGCCCCCCGTAGGGCTACCCTGGAGCCCCCAGGCAGATCGACAGCCTCCCAAACTGGCCCACAGCCCTTCAGACCACACCCACACGCGCCCCAGGCAGACCCTGCAGCCCCCCCCAGGCCAGAGTCCCGCTAGCTAAACCTGCAGCCCCCCAGGCCGGCCCCGCAGACTTCCTGACCCCTCCTATCCCCATTTTCCCTCAATAAACCCCCTCCCTCCATCTCCTTGGCCCTCACCTCCTCCCTCCTCTGGCCACGGACCGTCAGCGCCCCCTTCCCGAAGCGGAGACTACAGCTCCCGGCAAGCCACGCGCTGCCGCCACGCGGTGTACGCCGGGAGTTGTAGTCCCCGCCACGTGGAAGATGCCTCCATCTCCCCACTCAAACCACAACTCCCGCAACCGTTCGCGTCGCCCGGCGCCATCATTCCCCCCCACCCCCTCCCAACTTCCGCGCATGCGCGGTGCGGGCTGTTGTTGTGGCGGCGCGGCCCGCGGCTTCACCCGGGCGGGAGCGATGAGCGACAACGATGACATCGAGGTGGAGAGCGACGTGAGTTGGGCCCCCAACCCCGGGACAATCCCTGGGATAACCCCCCGTGGCTCTTCACCACCTTAGGAGCGCTGGGAATGGGGTAATGTTTGGTTTATGTGTGTTTTTCCTTCATATGGCGGCGCCCCCCCCACTATCTTCTTCCTCTTCCTCCTCGCCCGGGTCGGGGCTCCTCAGGAGGAGCAGCCGAGGTTTCAGTCCGCGGTAGGTCGCTGGGGGCCGCCCCGCAGCGCCCCCGGGGTCGGGAGCACGTGGGCCGGGGTGTGAGGGGGCGGGATTTGGGGAGGGGGGTGACATGGAAGGGGAGCGGGGGAGTGGGGGTCTTGGGGGGGCGGAGGTGTTGGGCGTGTCCTGTGGGGACTGGGGTATTGGAGGGACATCAGTGGGATTGGGGGTGTTGAGGGGGGCACCAGTGGGGTTGGGCGTCTTTTTGAGGGGAACGCACCTTTGGGGGCTGGGGTCTTCGGGGAGGGCTCTGACATGGCGAGGGATCTATGGGGATGGGGGTCTTGGAGGGGGAAATCTGGGCTTGGGGGTGTCCTGTGGCGTTGGGAGTCTTGGAAGGGGGGGACACCAGTAGGGCTGGGGGTCTTTTGCGGAGGAGGGTTGGGCTTGGAGAAGGGACACCTGTGGAGCTGGGGGTCTTATTTTGGTTGGAGGCTGTGACATAAGGGGATCCATGGAGTCATGTCTTTTGAACGGGGGAACTGGGTTTAGGAGTGTCCTGTGGGGCTTGGGGGGTCTTACAGGTGGGACACCAGCGGGGCTTGGGGTCTTGTGGAGGAGGATTCGGGGCTCTTCAGGGGAGGGGGTGTGGGAGGCTTTTTGGGGTAAAGCAGAGGTGTTGGGGGGTGTTATGTGTGGGGCCGAGTCACTTGAGGGGGCGGGGCTGTGTTTGGGGGGCACAGGGGGTACAACACAAGGGGTTGACAGAGGGCATAGGGGGGGCTTGTGCCTGGTTGGTTGGGGGGCAGGGAAGGAGGTGGCCGTGTTCCGGGGGAAAGTGCTGTGCCCTCCCCGCGGCCCGGAGCTGCCCCGGCAGCAGGAAGCCGGGGAAACCGAAAGCACTGGGAGCCGCCTCCTTCCCACGCCCTCACGGCCCAGCCGGAGGCGTCACGGCCATGGAGCCGCCCTGGGGGCTCAGCCGAGCTCCCACAGCGGTTCCCAGAGGGAATTTTGGGGGTGCAGGTGGTGGCCTCCACCCGGTGCCACCCCTGTCCCCCCCTGCCAGGCCGACAAACGGGCTCATCACAACGCACTGGAGCGCAAGCGCAGGGACCACATCAAGGACAGCTTCCACAGCCTGCGGGATTCCGTGCCCTCGCTCCAGGGAGAGAAGGTGAATTTATGGAGCGTGCTGGGGGCATGGACAGCACCCACCCGTGGTCCAAGTTTCTCGATTTGGGACATTCCCGAGGCTCTCTTGTGCCACAGGAGTTCCCAGTGAGGACCAGAGCCAGGGTGGCATGAGGCAGATGAAATTCCAGTTTTCCCCCCTGGACTAGGTCTTTATCTTGCCTCTGGCTTTTCCCACTATTGCAACAGGCATCCCGGGCCCAAATCCTGGACAAAGCCACAGAGTACATCCAGTACATGCGCCGGAAAAACAACACGCACCAGCAGGACATCGACGACCTCAAGCGGCAGAACGCACTGCTGGAGCAGCAAGGTGGGAGCTGGGATCCGGCTGGAGATGGGGTCTGGCCGGGTTCGGGAGCCAGGATATGGGGTCCAGTAGGGTTTGGGATCCAAGATCCAGTGGGAGCTGGGTCCAGAAGGAGATGGGATCCATCAGAATCCAAGATCTGGTGGGAGCTGAGATCCCGTGTGAGTTGGAATCTGGCAAGAGCTGACGTCTGGCAGGACCAGGGTCTGGTAGGGTCCAGAATTCAGTGGGAGCTGAGGTCTGGCAGGATCTGGGGTCCGGAAGAGTTCAGGCTCCAGGATCCGGTGGGAGCTGAGGCCTGTCAGGAACTGGGCTGCAGCCAGGGCTGGGCCCAGGGGTGACATGGTGCCGTCCCTTGCAGTGCGCGCGCTGGAGAAGGCCCGATCCAGTGCCCAGCTCCAGGCCAGCTATCCCGCGGACAACAGCCTCTACACCAACCCCAAGGGCAGCGCCATCTCTGCCTTCGACGGCGGCTCCAACTCCAGCTCTGACTCGGAGCCCGACGAGCCGCAGAACAGGAAGAAGCTGCGCATGGAGGCCAGTTAGGCCCCCCCGCCGCCCCCCAGCCCGCGGCAGGACTCGCTCCCTCCGCTCCTAGAAGCTCTTGGACTGCAGCTTCCCAGCCCTCCCCGGCCCCTTCCCCGCTCCCACCGCGCCGGCCCCGGGGGGAGCCGGCCAGGCCGAGCAGAAAGACTTGGGGGGGTCAGGGAGACTCCCCCACCAACTCTCCTCTGCTAGCAACCCCCCTCCCCTTCCCTCCTGGTTTTATAGGAGCATTTCTATTTATACCCGGGGAGCAGTGCAGTCCAGAGCGGGGAGGAGCCGGGCAGCCCCCCCCAAAAAAGGAGCAAGCACTGGGGGGGGGATCTCCCTATTTATTTTCTCCGTGTGCAACTCCACCTGCCCGAGTCGGCAGAGCACAGAGCCAGGCTTGGGGGCTCCTTCCCCCCTCCTCCTCCTCCTCCTTCTTCCCTCCCTTGACCCTTCCCCACCTCAGTGGCATTTTCCGAACTTCAGTGGCCCATCCCTGCCCCATAGGTGCCCCTTTTCCCCCTATTTTGATGCCATTCCATGGATCTAAGGTATGTTGTACATACTGCCCAGAGTTGTCTTGCAAGTTAAGGCTTCCCTTTACTATAAGACTATAAATAATAAACAAAAAAAGCCAAAATTCCACTTATTTTATCCTCCCCCATGGTTACCGCGTGTTCTTGGAATGGGAGAAGTGATGCCACCGGAGCCGGACGTGGCATCACCTCCTGCTCCACATCCCCGGGGCCACCAGCACACGGCGGGTGTCACTTCTGGTTTATTGATGCCAAAAAGCTCTGCCGGAGCCCGTGTCCCGCCTCGGCTCTGGCCAGGATGGCAGCAGGACAGCAGGCCCGGAGCAGGCTGGATTTTGGTATTGCTAGCACCCTGAGCACCTCGCTCTGCCTGGCCAGGCCGCCGTGGGGATGGGCTGTGCCGCTCACTCCCGGGGTTCGGCACCCCGAGCCAGCAGCAGGACTCCCCTACTCGGCAGCAGATGCCAGATCCAGGCTAGGCACGGGATACTGCAGGAAGTGCATCACCGCCCTCGCCACCTTCTCCGGGGCAATGTTGTAGACAGGGTGTGTGGCCTGCTGTGGGAGAGAGAGGGATGGAGGATGTTAATCACGGAATCCTGGAATGGTTTGGGTGGGAAGGCACCTTAAGGATCATCTAGTCCAACCCACTGTGCACAGGAAATCTTCTGCTATCCCACATTGCTCCAAGCCCTATCCAACCTGACCATAGACACTTCCAGGGATGGGGCAGACACAGCTTCCCCTTTTCCAGTTTGAAGCCATTCCCCCTTGTCGTGTCACTCCGAGCCCTTGTCCAAAGCCCAACTCCAGCTCTCTTGTAGCTCTTTAGGCCCTTGAAGCAGCTCTAAGCTCTCCCTGAAGCCTTCTCTTCTCCAGGCTGAACCCCAACTCTCTCCACTGCCATTGGATCTGACATTCTCAGTGCTGTGGAGCCCTGGAAGCTCATCTCTGCCCACCCCAGCAATGCCTAGCACTTACCAGGCAATTCTCAGGGATACCCAGGACCACCTCATTGTGGAGGTCTCCACTTCCGAAGTGCTGTGCAATGGCCAGCCCACTGAGGCAGTAGCAGGTGTGGTAGAAATCCCGAGATCTGCATGCAGGGAGATATTGGGATGCTGAGGGGGGATCTGGAGTGCCGGGTAGCCCTGTATTCCCCCCTGCACTCACTTTCCTGGCTTATCCAGCAGCCCGCCGGCTGGGCACTGGCAGCACAGGAGGATGTATTCCTGCAGTGCCAGCTGGTCGAACATCCAGTGTGCCATGCTCAGCGCTGGATCGCCTGGAAGGGAAACCCAGAGGAGAAACACCAGAGAAGGTGTTAAATCCCTGGAGATGCCATTCTGGGGACAGAGGAAGCCTGTGGCAACTCACCCCTGGCATGGAGTGCCCGATGCAGCAGGGGCAGGAGCCCGGCTTGCCAAAAGGAGTAGCACCCATCCACCAGCTTGTTGCAGCGGCCCTGGAATCCACCCTCGAAGCGCATCTGCCGCCCGGTCACCCAGTGCTGCGGGGTGATGGGAGCCAGTGTGGGACCAGAGATCCCGGGCTGGATGAGACCTCCAGCATCCCGGCGAGGGGTCACTCACCAGCAGGCTCCGGAGGTTCAGCAGATGTTCCTGCTTGAGGATGACCAGTGCGGCCACGCCGCAGAAGGTGTAGCCGCCATGTGCCTCCATGCCTGGCACGCCGCCGATCCCGCCCTCCCAGTTCTGACACCTATGAGAGCAGGGTCAGAGTGGCAGGGACGCTGGGAATGCCATTGCCTGTCCCCCACCTGTCCCCAGATCTCACCTGGAGATCCACTCAGCCGTCCCAGCGAAGAGCGCAGGCGTCAGAATGTTGGTCAGCGAGGCCACTGAGGCAGCACAGTAGGCACTCCTGTGGGAAAAGGGCGCTCAGAGATTCAGGAGACGGGTGCTCAGGGATGTGCCCAAAGTGGCACCAGCTCCCCGCCACAGCTCTGGCTCCCCAAAATTACACTGGCTCCCCAAAATGGCACAAGGTCCCTGACCCAGCTAGCTCCCCGCAACGGCACCCTGCCATGGCAGTAGCTCCTGTCACTGGTCCCCTGCCATGGCACAAGCACCCAAAACAGCATTGGCTCCCCAAAACTACACCTCCCCATGGCACTGGCTCCCCACCACGGTACCAGCTCCCCAAAACAGCACTGGTACTCCAATGTGGCACCAGCTCCCTGACACCCACTCCCCAAAACACTGCCAGCTCCCTGAAACACAACTGGGTCCCCAAAACTGCACCCTGCCATGGCACTGGCTCCTCAGAACAGCACCAGCTCCCAGCACTTGCTCCCCAAAATGGCACTGACTCCCCAAAACTGTACCCCAAATTAGCAGTGGCTCCCCACCATAGTACCAGGTCCCCAAAACAATACTGGCTCCCAAAAACATCGCCAGCTCCCAGCACTGAATCCCCAGAATGGCACCAGCTCCCCACCATAGCATCCACTCCCAGCACTGGCTCCCCAAAACGCCCAGGCCCTCCAAAACAGCCCCCCCATGCAGCTCTCACCCACCTGACATCCACTTCTCCACCCACGTGCATGAGGAAGGAGCCATCCGGCTGCTTCAGCGAGTGCAGGTATTCCAAGAGCTTCTTCCTGCGGGAGCCGGCAGCCGTGAGAGGAGGGACACACACCCCACCTCCCCCCCCCAGCTCCCCCGGCCCCTCGGACCTGTCGATGATGCCAAAGGCCTCCTCAGTGCCGATGATGCAGAGCGCGTTGACAGCGGCGTAGGTGGGGGCGAGGTGAGGGTGCTGGCCAGGACCCCCCCCAAATCCACCCTGGGGGCTCTGGCAGCGCCTCAGGAATTGGCAGACGCTGCGGAAAGGTGGGGAAGGGGCTCAGTGTCACCTGTGTCACCCCGGTGGGGTGATATATCCCCTCCCAGCCTCGTGAATCCCCCCGAGGTCAAAGCCGGGGGTGTCACCCTCCCATCTCCGTCGTCACGAGGGAGCCGCCGGAAGAATGGGCGGCATTGACGGTGGCAGGGAGACAAAGCGCTCCTTTGCTCTGGGGACAGCGGGAGGTGGCACCTCCGGAGTCACGCGGGTGGCCCGTGGGGACAGTGGCCATGGTGGGGTCCCTCCGGCTCCCCCACTTACTCAGAGGCCACTGACTCGGGAATGGGCTCATCCAGCAGCTCCAGGCTGTGCAGAATCCAGTAGCAGAGCCAGGGGCGGCTGGCATCCAGACACTGCGGGGACAGAGGGGACAGTCAGGGAATGGCACTGGACACAGGAGGAGCAGGCAGGAGTGAGGAGACAGACAGGAGAATCGCCAGAGCATCGCTGGGATGAGCATGGGCACACAGGGAATGCTGCGTCCACCCTGGGGCTGGCAAACCCCCAGTGACAAACAACCCTGGTGACAGCCCCAAGGCGATGGGTTCACCCCAGCCAGTGGCTCCAGGTGGGATATCTGGCATTCCTGGTACCTCATAGGCTTCCGTGAGCTGCCGGAGGCCTCTCTTCAGGTAATGGAAGTGCTTCTCCCGCTGCAGGACATACCTGGAATAGAGAGAGGACAGGATGAGCAGGTAGGGTGGCCTGAAAAAGCAGGGGGACAGTGGCAGAAGGGGCAGAATTCTACTGCAGCACCCACTGGAGTCAATGGCTTTTTTGGAATGGGAGTTATTTATGGTTATAGGGAATTTTGAAACTCACTGTGAGGAGTGATGGTTTGTCCTGTAGGCATCATAGACCTCCTGCACGATGTCCTCCACCTTGGACTTGTCAGGAAAAATGGGAATAAAGACTGTGCTGAGCTCTGGAAAGAGACTCTGCACATCCCAAACACAATCCCCACTGAGCCCCGCAGCTTCTCCCCCATCCCAGGGGTTTATCCGACTCACAGCCCCATCTCATCCAGAAAAAACAGAGTAGGAATTCCCAGGAGTTTTGTGCCCTGAATTATGCCAGAATCCAGAACCATCCTGTGCTGCTTTACAAATCCAGCTTGAGTTTGGTTCATCCCAAGACTGCTATGGAAAACACCCTCCTCCCGCTTATCCTGGGATAACCGGGGACTTGGACACCCTTAAGCCAGGGTAATCCTCAAGGAAATACCCCAGGATCAGCCTCAGGGGTGAGGAGGGGCCGCACAGGGACGTACATTCACGGCACTGTGTCCCTCCAGGACGGAATTGAGCAAGAACCCCATGGATTGGGAAACCCGGAGTCACTTTTTACCCCGTCCCTGCACCCGGAGGAGCTGCCAGGGATTAGGTCAGGATAGAGGGACGGAGGGGAGAGTCTGGCTGCCCCAGGACCCCTCACCCTCCCCAGACTGGTTCTGGGGGACATGTCCCGCGGGAGCTGCCCTGGCTGGTGGGCGGCAGCACGGCCGGGCCCCCCAAAACACTGGTGGCTGGCCTGTTGTCACAGGGGGTGTGGGGACAGTAGTTGCATGGGGATACTGGGATAGGGATCACCCAGTCCCATGGCACTCCTGAGCCCCGTCCCAGAGGAGCCCAAAGCCCAGCCCCACAGCAGCCCGGCACCCCACACCCCAGTTCCATGGCACCCCAAAGCCCAGCCCCCACGGCACGCCACACCCCCCCCCCCGGCACCCCACGCCCCACACTGCAGCCCCTGGCGCCCCCGGCACCTGCTCGGCGGAGGTGCAGGTCCGCAGCCCATCGTCCCGCAGCCGCCGCCGCCCGCCGGGGCCGGGGGCCGCTCCCGCCATGCTGCGGCCGCGGGGGCAGCGGGCGACGGCGGCCGGGAGGGGACGCGCGGCCGCGCTCCTGGCCACGCCCACCACGAATGACCACGCCCCTCCCCATATGACCACGCCCCTTCACTCTTGGTCGCGCCCTCCACCGCCCAGCCTCGGCGCGCGTGCGCGGAGGAGCCCCCCCCCCCCCCGGACCGCTGCGTCATCGTGATGTGACGTCATGTGTTGCATCATCATAGAATCCACGGGTTGGGTTGGAAGGAACCTTAAAGCCCATCCAGTTCCACCCCCTGCCATAGGCAGGGACACCTTCTGCTACCCCAGCTTGCTTCAAGCCCCATCCAGCCTGGCCTTGGACACTTCCAGGGATGGGGCAGCCACAGCTGCTCTGGGAAATCCATTCCAGTGCCTCACCACTCTCACAGTAAAGAATTTCTTCCCACTATCCAATCAACACCTCCCTTTTTCCACTTTGGAGCCATTCCCCCTTGTCCTGGCACTCCATGCCCTCATCCCAAGTCCCTCTCCATCTCTCTTAGAGCCCCTGTAGGCACTGGAAAGGGCTCTTAGCTCTCCCTGGAGCCTTCTCTTCTCCAGGCTGAGCAATCCCAGCTCTCCCAGCCTGTTCTTAGCCCTCGGAGCATTTCTGTGGCCTCCTCTGGGCTTGCTCCAGCAGCTCCATGTCCTTCCCATGACAAGGATTTTAGGGCTGGACACAGTTCTCCATGTGGGGTCTCACCTGAGTGAGGCAGAGGAGGACAATGCCCCCCTCACCTGTTGCCCACACTGCCAGTGACACAGCCCAGGACATGGGTGACTTTCCAGGGCTGCCAGCACACGGTGCCAGGTCATATCCAGCCTCTCATCCCCCAGTACCCCCAAATTCCTCTCATCAGGGCTGTTCTCTATCCCATCACCCCCACCTTGCACTGATCTCAGGAGTTGTCCTGATCCATGTTCCAACCCTGCCCTTGGCCTTTTGACCCCCACGAGGCTCCCATGGGAACCTTGTCCCTGGACAGGACAACCTGGACAACCCACCCTTGTCCAGGTCCCGCTGGGTGCCATCCCATCCTTCCTAAGTGTCACCAGTTCCCCTGGTGCAGCTCTGTGTCACCCCAGTGTCCCCTGCTGCACCCCTCTGCCCCCTTCCCAATGCCCCTAGAGCAACCCCTGGTGCACCCCTGGTGCTCCCAGAGCCCCAGGAGTCCCCACTGGTCCCCCTCCCTTTTCCAGAGCATCCCCAACGTATCCTACGGTGCATTCCTGGCTCCGTCCCCCTGTTCTCCCCAGCTCCCCTCTCAGTCCATCCCCCGTGTCGCCGCCCAATTCCCCACAGCATCTCCCGTGTATCCCTGGTGTATCTCCGGTGTCCCCTCCCCGCTCCGCGCAGCATCCTCCGGTCCATCCCCGGTGTCGCCCCCCACGTTTCCCTCCCGGTGCCCCCTCCCGCCGCCACCGCCCCCGCCCCGCCCCGCCCCGGTGCATCCCCCGGTGCCAGCGCGGCCCGGCGCGGCGGCGGCGCAGCTCGCGGCCCCGGAGCGGCCCCGGTGTGGCGGCGGCGGCGGCGGCGGCGGCGGCCCGGGCCCGCCATGGCCAAGCAGTACGACGTGCTGTTCCGGTTGCTACTGCTCGGGGACTCGGGCGTGGGCAAGACCTGCCTGCTCTGCCGGTTCACCGACAACCAGTTCCACCCCGCCCACATCTCCACCATCGGTACCGGCACCGGCAGCGCACGGCGGCCGCGGTGGCGGGAGCGGGGAAACGGGGAACCGGGAGCATCGGGGAAGCGGGAGCAGTGGGGAGGCTCAGCACCGGGGAAACGGGAGCATCGGGGAACCGGGCAACCGGGAAGACTGGGAGCCACAGCACCGTGGAAACGGGAAGCCAGAGAACCGGGAACACCGGGGAAACGTGAAACCGGGATCATCAAGGAATCAGGAGCAATGGGGAGGCGCAGCACCGGGTAACCGGGCGCACTGGGAGCCGCAGTACCGGGAAAAAGGGAAACCGGGGAACTGGGGAGCCGTGGGCACCAGGAAACCGTGAGTACTGGGAAGCCGCAGCACTGGGGAAACGGGAAAATGGGCAACCGGGGAGCGGGAAAACCGTGGGAACCGGAGAACCGGGTGGACAAGGGAGACGCAACAACCGAGAAACGGGAACCCAGGGAACTGAAAAACCATGGGCATCGGGGAACCGGGACTACCGAGGAACTGGGAAGCCACAGGATCGAGGAAACGGGAAACCAGGGCACCCGGCAGTCGTGGGAACCGAGGAACCGGGGAATGGTGGGCACGGGAAAACCGGGGGCACCGGGAAAGGGTTAACCGTGGGCACTGGAGAGCTGCAACACTAGGAACATGGGGAAACAGGTAACCAGAGAGCGGGAAAACCGTGGGCAGCGGGGAGAGGGAAAACCGTGGGCTCCAGGGAAGGGGAAAACTGTGAGCACCGGGGAACCCGGAGTATCGGGAGTCACAGGACCAGGGAACCGGGAAGCCGTGGGCGTCGGGAAACGGTAAAACCGTGGGCACCCGCAAACCGGGACCACCGGGAAGCTGCAGCACGGCGAAACTGGGAACCCGGGGGCTCCGGAGAGCCGCGGCTTCAGGGAACCGGGAGTATAAGGGAGCCAGGAAATCATTGGCCCAGGAGAACCAGGAGAACCGAGCACCTCTGGCACAGGGGAACCGGGAGCAGCGTGCAGCCGGGAACTGGGAGCACTGGGCAGCCACAGCACCGGGAAGCCGTAGCACTGGGGAACTGGGAGCACTGGACAGATGCAGCACCAGGGAACTGGGAGCACCAGGATAACCATCTGGCACCGGGGCCTCCTGCCAGGCCAGGCACCGGGTGTGGGGGCCAGCACCAGGCCATGGCAGGGCATGGGGTGGGTCAGGATGGGTGTGGGGACCAGAGGCCCCTCAATGACAGCAGCTCCTGCAGAGGGGAACACCAGGACACCCCACAACCTCTCCCATTCTAACCCCAGGCGTCGACTTCAAAATGAAGACCATCGAGGTGGATGGGATCAAAGTGCGGATACAGATCTGGTGAGTGGCAACACTGGATTCCGGGGGGAAGGGGGAAGGAATTTTGTTGGGTCTGAGTACTGCTCCCCCCACCCAAGGTAGGGGCTGAGCCCTGCCCAACTCATGCCATGGGTGGCAGCACTGACCTGCTGTCCCCGGGCAGGGACACAGCCGGCCAGGAGCGGTACCAGACCATCACCAAGCAGTACTACCGGCGGGCACAGGTACGGGGGCTCCCTGGCCTGGTGCACAGGAGAGGGGAAACTGAGGCACAGTTTTGGGGTGTCAACGGCCGTCCCCCGACCCCCTGCAGGGCATCTTCCTGGTGTATGACATCAGCAGTGAGCGCTCCTACCAGCACATCGTGAAGTGGGCCAGCGACGTGGATGAGGTGGGGGGTACACGAGGGGAGGTCTGGAGGTTCCCCAGCCGTGTGTGTGGGGGGCTCCTTACTCTGTTCCCCTGCCCAGTACGCACCTGATGGCGTCCAGAAAATTCTCATCGGGAACAAGGCAGACGAGGAGCACAAGAGGCAAGTGCCCAAAGAGCAAGGGCTGCAGGTGAGCGGGGGCTGCTCTGTGCCCCCCCCCCCCCCGGGGGCAGGACCCCTCCTGCACCCTCAGCATGGCCAGCCACTCCCTGATCCCCCTCTGCACTCGGGACCCCTACAGCCCTCCTGCAGCCCTACCTCTATCCAGGACCCCCAAGCATCCCCAGCCCCTCCCAGCACGACCAGGGACCCCCCACTCTCTTGCAGTCTGTACCCAGGCATCCCAGAAACAGCTCCCCCAGTGCCCAGGAGCCCTCTTTCCCTCCACCCCTGCGGTGGTTGTGCACCCCCAAGGCTCCTTCTTCCCCACCTGCAAGATGTTCAAGGACCCCTAACCTCTCCCTGCACCACCAGCATGGTCTGCACCCCTGAAGCACGAAGTGACCCCCTCGGTGTCTCCTTTGGCACCTCTTGACCCCCAAAGAACCCAGTGTACCTCCCTGCAATCCCAGCATGGCCAGACCCTCCATGAGCCCCCCCGCATTCCATATGGACCCCAATAGCCTTCCTGCAGCCCTACCTTTATCCAGGGACCCTCCCATGCTCCTGCAGTCTGAACCCAGGGACCACTGACTCCCCCTGCAGCTCCCAGAGCATCCAGGAAACCCCTTTACCGCC
Source organism: Lycocorax pyrrhopterus obiensis (assembly GCA_014706295.1). NCBI lineage: Eukaryota > Metazoa > Chordata > Aves > Passeriformes > Paradisaeidae > Lycocorax > Lycocorax pyrrhopterus. The sequence goes on from JACSVZ010000007.1 coordinate 8,172,761, forward strand.
CAGTGCACCCCCAGGGTTCCAACGACTCCCAACCCCTCCCTGCACCTCCATCATGCTCCCCTGCACCCCTAAAGCACCCAGTGCCCCCCAGTATCCTTCCCAGTGACCTGTGGACCCCAAAGCACCCAGCATCCCTCCCAGGGCCCCCTGCACCCAGCACCCAGCCTCTGGTGTGCCCCTATGCCAGCCACCCCCTACAGCTCTCCTGTCTGTCTGTGCCCGGCTGCGCATGTTCCAGAGAGGGGGGCCAGGGGTATTGAATTCCCCCTCCCCCCAAATCATGCTACCCCCCCCCGCCCCTGCCAAACCCCTGGTGCCACAGCTGGCCAGGGAATACGGGATGGATTTCTACGAGACCAGTGCCTGCAGCAACCTCAACATCAAGGAGGTATGAGGGAACTGGGGGGGCTGGTGAGCTTCTGAGGGGGCTGGGGTTGGCCTGGGCAGGTCAGGGGGTACTGGAGGGGTCTCCCAGATTCACCCCACCCCTCTCCCACAGTCCTTCACGCGGCTGACGGAGCTGGTGCTGCAGGCGCACCGCAAGGAACTGGATGAGCTGCGGGGGCTGCCCCGCGCCCCCACCCTGGCCCGGCTGGAGGAGGACGAGCAGCAGCCCCTGGGGAGCGAGGACACCCCCAAAACCTGCTGGTGTTGAAGGCTGGAACCCCCCTGACCCCTCCTCCCCAGGCTGTGTCAGGGGGCATGGTGGGGGCAGGATTGGGGCAGCTCCCATGGAGTGGGGGGCTACACGGGACACCCCCAGGACAGGGGGATGGGAAGGTGGCAAGGGGGGCCCCCCATCCTGGCACCTGTGCTCCCCTCAGTTTGTGGGTGGGGTGGGGGCTGTCCAGGCGCTGTGTGCCCACCCCATGCCCACCCCGTGCCCGTGGGACCTGCGGTTTTACACAGTGGTTTGCAGAATAAAGGTGATGCTGGAGGGGCTGGTGGTCCGTGTGCTCCGGGGGGGCTGCGGGCACGATGCCATGGTGGCAGGCACAGCCTGGGCATGGACACCCGAGCAGCAATCAATAATTGAGGGTGATCTGGGGCTGCCGGGATGGTGTCCCCTTTCCAGGCTGGGCACAGGGACATGAGGCATGGTGCCTGTGGGGTGCCAAGGCCACCACCATGGCCCACCAGGCTACCAACTCAGCCCCAGCTGTGGGGACAGGGTCAGAAAGCTTAGTGGTGGCACTGGGATGAGCCAGCAGTGGGATGGTGGCAGGCTGGGATGGGTGGTTACTGGAATGATGGTGGGCACTAAATAGTGGAACCCACTGGGATCTAGGTGGACACCAGGATGCTGCCAGGCACTGGGGTGGGCAGGTACTGGGACAACGGTGGGCACCACAGCAGATTGGCCCAAGGGTGGAGCTGGCACTGGGACCAGTGGGCCCTGAGACAGGTGGGCACTGAGATGGGCAGCACAGGAGGCCCCAGAGGTGATGCCATGGCAGCACCAGGCAAGGAGTACCAGGGCACTTGTCCCCTCCTCCTCCACCCCACAAAGCCACTGTTCCCCGATTCCTGTTATTCCCTGACTCCTGTTATTCCCCAACTCTCACCAACATTCCCAACCCTCGGGAACACGCTGTGCCAGGCTGGGAGCATCCCACATCCCGCAGGCACTGGGATGAGCAGCCGCACCGCGCCGTGCAATGAATTATTGAGGCAGGTAGAGCATCACCTTGGCCCCGTGCCACCTTCCTCCTTCCACGGGTGGGATGGGCGGCTCAGGTTTCTCCTGAGCCGCGGCGGGGCCTGGAGACCTTTGGACCATGACGTGAGCACCAGGAAGCCCTTAAGAGGCAGCGCAGGGCACGGGGCACAAGCAGCCGTGCGCCTGGCAGCCATGACCGTCCCCATCGCCAAGTCCTTCTACGACCTGAGTGCCACCTCCTTGCAGGGGGAAAAGGTGGATTTCGGTGTTTTCCGGGGCCGTGTAGTCCTGATCGAGAACGTGGCATCGCTCTGAGGCACCACGGTGCGGGATTACACCCAGCTCAACCAGCTCCAAGCCCGCTACCCCCGGCGGCTCGTCGTGCTGGGCTTCCCCTGTAACCAGTTTGGATACCAGGTAAGTCCTGTGGGCTACAAGGCAGAGGGTGAGGAGCTGGGAAACACAGAGCTCTGGATTTCTCCTTCCCTGCCACAGGAGAACGGCACCAATGAGGAGATCCTCAACACCCTAAAGCACGTGCGACCCGGGGGTGGCTTCGAGCCCAACTTCACCCTGTTCCAGAAGTGCCAGGTGAACGGGAGCGACACCCATCCCGTGTTTGCCTACCTCAAGGCTCACCTGCCCGCGCCGGCCGATGAGGCCACACACCTGATGGCTGAGCCCCGCTTTGTCACTTGGAGCCCTGTGCGGCGCTCCGATATCTCCTGGAATTTTGAGAAGTTCCTGGTGGGGCCTGAGGGGGAACCATTCCGGCGCTACAGCCCCCGTGTGCCCACGGCCCAGCTGGAGCCTGACATCCAGCGTCTCCTCAAGCTGGCCAAGTAATCCCAGCTCCAGCGTGATCCTGGCTCTGGTGTGATGCTGGCTCTCGTGTCACCCCGAGATGGCCCCAGCTCTCTGCAGGGTGACAGCCCCCTCTGAAACCTCTGTGGGGAGGGGGCTCGATGGGGGCAGAGGGTTGGAGCCGCCGGGGCGGTGCAGGCTGGTGGCAATAAATGAGCCGGAGGGAGCGTGCCCAGATCTGTGTGTTTTTTGGGAGTGTAACTGGATTAATGAGGTTTTTGGGAACATATCCATACCATGTGGTTTTTGGGGGCTGTCAGGGGGAACAGGAAAGAGGAAGCAGCCCTGAGGTGCCAGATCCAGGAAATGGTGGCTCAGGGATAGTTGGGTGCCAGGCCAGTTGCAGTGAGTTCCCCATGGGTGTTGCTGGGGCTGGGTGCCAAGAGCAGCACCTCACCCACCCCACGGCAGTGATTTCCCACACCCAGCTCCTTCCCGCCTCATGAATATGGAATTCCCAGCAGGGCATGGCCAGGTTACAAACCCCAGGGCAGGGGGAAGTGACCCCAAACCAACTCCTTGGGAAGGGAAAATGATCCAAGTCCTTTCTCTGCAGGGTTTAAGAGAGCACTGGGAGAGTGCAGTGGGCTCTCCAATGCTGGAAAGGACCAAGGAGGAATTCCACAGGCTCCTGTGATGAAGAAAAGTCCCCTGCATCAGCCCCCAACACCCTTCACCAGCTCCAGGGGGTGAAGCCCACCCCCCGAATACTCCCGCCTGTGCTACAGAACTGTCACATGTCACATTTATTGTCCCACACATGAGAGCTCCTGAGGTGGGATGGGGTGGGAATCCCTTTGGATCCTGTTTTGGGGACCCCTTTACGTCTTCGGCACACAGGGGGCTCAGGCTGTGGCACTGCATCCCATCCCTGCAGTCAGGGTTGGAGCCAAAAGGCTCCAGAAACATGGGAGCATCCGGTGTCAGGCGTTCACTGCATCCAGGCTGGAAGTTTGGAGGAGCGAATCATGTTAGGGACACTGTGGTCCCCAGGAATTACAGTGCTGGGGATCCAGGGATCTCCCAGAGCTCCTGGAAACTCATCCCGGGATACACATGGGGATCAGAACAGCGGGGTCATCTGGCGAGGGTCGTCAGGCAGGATGCTGATGGAATCCTCAGCACGGCCACAGAGCAGGCACAGCATGGTATATTCCTGGGGGAAGGAAAAGGGGGAGGCTGGAAAAAGGGGGGCTGCCACAGCCTTGCTCCCCCACAGGGAAACCCGAGCCAGATCCGGTACCCGATCCCCGATTGCAATCAGAGCCAGGGGATCTCATTTCCAGCCCCACTGGCTCCCCTGAGCCCTTTTTCCAGCAGTTTGCTGCATAGGAGATGTGCCAGGAATGAGGAATGGGGGTCACAGCCCCCTCCCATCACCCACATTCCCATGCCAGGTGCGCTGGGCTTCCCTCACAAGGCACAGACTAGTGCTGGAGGGACTCCAGGTAGCCCTGAGCACAGAGACGTGGCTCTGAATTCTTCAAGGCTCCATCCCAGGGAAGGTGGGAATAAGCCTGTGGAAGGGTGGGTCTGGAATTCTGGAGGCAGAGGAGCCGGGAAGGGCTTCTGGGGGACAAGAGGCAAACCTGGTAGTCGTCCACTACGCTGAAGGTGTACTCATGGCGTGCGATCAGGTGGTGGCAGTTCTTGCACAGGTCTGTGGAGCAGGCGACAGTGGGGTGAGGGGACATGGACACTGTCTCTGGGGTATCCTCCCACTCCCTATCTCTTGGGACAAGCCCCAATCCTCTGTGCTGCCCTCACCCCCAGGGCATAGACGTCCCAGTCTCCAAAGCATAAAGCCCCCAAAATTCCCCTCCCAGCAATACACCTCCTTTAATGCCCATCGGCGGCTCCCTGACACTTCCTCTAAAACTTGAGACCCCCTTCCTGGGCATCCACCATTCCCATCCTCAGGAACCCCCCAAATATTGGGACCCCAAATATTCCCTACTCAAACTAATCCCCCCTTAGGCCTCCCCCTCCTCTGACCTCTGAGCCCTCCCCATCACACCCCAGCCCTCGAGAGCCCCCACGCCCCAGGACTCCCTCCCAGCTCTCAAGACACCCCAGAATCCAAATGTTACCCCCAGGCCTCAGCCTTCAAGGCCTCCACCCGTGCCCCCCAGCCTTCAAGACCCCCAGATCCCAAAGGTCCCCTCCAGCCCTCTCTAACTCTCAAGATCACCCAAGCTCCAGACTCCAAAGGTCCTCCAATGCCCTCAGCATCCCTCAAGACCTTCAAGACCCAAGGTCTCCCCCAGCACTCAACACTCCCGGACCCCTCATCCCTCCCAGCCTTCAATCCCCCGCCCAACCTTCACCGATCCCTGAGCCCCAGGCCCCAAATGTCCCCCTCAGCCCTCAAAGAGCCCCAGACCCCAAAGGTCCCCTCAGGCCCCTCAACCCTCAAGAACCCCAAGACCCAGCCCCCAAAGGCTCCCCCACCCCCTCAAGCCTCCCCGGGCCCTCACCCCCCCGGTGCCCCCAACCGCACGGTCATAGGTGACGATCTCCTCCCCGCCGTGCAAGCCCGCGGCCCGGTTGCCGACCAGCACGAAGTCCCGGCGGCCGCACTGCGCGCACCCCACGAAGTTCAGGAGGAAAGATCCACCCTCCAGGCAGGTGGTGCCCTAGGGCGGGAGCACAGGCTGGGACCGGGGCCGGGGCCGGTGCCGGTGCCGGTGCCGGAGCCCCCCGCGCCCCCCCTCACCCGCTCCGGGTACTCGGTGCCCACACAGCCGCCGCACATCTCGCGCCACCCTCATCCGCAGATGTCGCGAGAACTGCGCCGAGGGGCGGGGCTTAGGCGTGGGGCGGGGCGTAGGGCGCCGGGTGTGGGCGGGGTCTGGCGCTGAATGGGCGTGGCCCACTGAGAAAATGGGCGGGGCCTAATAGGCCGTGGGGGTGCTTGGGGCAACCGGGAATAACTGGGGGGGCCTGGGCTAGTCGGGCACCCAGGGCTAGTGGGGGACCCCTGGAGCGACCTGGGGAGCATCCAGGGCTAGCGAGGGGCACCCAGGGCTAGCTGGGAGCTGCCTGGGATTAGCTGGGGGATATCCAGGGCTAGTGGGAGACCCTGGGAGGTACCTGGGGGGCATCCAGGGCTAGTGGGGGGCATCCAGGGCCAACTGTGGGGTGTTGTTAATTGGCTGGGGGACACCCTGGCTTAGTGGGAAACACCTAGGGCCAGGTGCAGGGTGCCTGTGACTAGCTGGGGAGCATTCAGGGCTAGTGGGGGACACCCAGGGATGACTGTAGGGGGGCTTGGGCTAGCTGAGGGTCATCCAGGGCTAGGTGGGGCCTGCCTGGGTTAGGTGGAGGACACCACGGACTAGTGGGAGGACATCCTGGGCTGGTGGGGGTCACCCAGGGCTAATTAGGGGGTGCCTGGGACGAGCTGGAGGACACTGAGGTCTAGCTATGGGGTGCCTGGGACGAGTTGGGGAACTCACAGGGCTAGTGGACGACACCTAGGGCTAGCTGAGGGATGGCTGGGACTAGCTGGGGGGCATCCAGGGCTAATGGGGTACACCCAGGACTAGCTGGGGGGCATCCAGGGCTAGCGTGGGACACGTGGGCTCGCCGGGGGGGATGGCCGGGGACCCCCGCGGGTGTCGGCGGAGCGCTGCGCCTCTCCGCACCCTGCAGGTGCCGGTGCCGCCTGTGCTGCCGCCGGTACCGCCGCCGGTGCTGCTGCCAGTGATGTTGCCGATGCCGGTACTGCCGGTGTCGGTGCTGCTGGTGCTGCTGCCGGTGCCGGTGGCGCTGGCGGCCGGGGGGCGCCGCTGTGCTGCATTGCGGGGCGGGCGGCCCGTCCCCGTCCCCGTCGCTGCGCCCATCCCCGTCCCCGCCCGCCCGGTCGGCTCGGCCCGGCCCTCCCGGGGGGAGCGGGGCTATCGGGGCCGGGCAGCGCCGCCGGCTCCGGGTAGGAATGTCCCTGCGCGCCCAGATAATGTTATTTATATCGCGGTGCAGGGCGGCTCCGCTCTCCCCGCCCCGCTCCCGCACCGGCCCCGCCACCGCCGCCGCAGCTCGCCCGCCCGCCGCCCCGCGCAGGTGAGACCCCGCGGCACCGGGATGCGCTGCTCCGGGGAACACGGGGGGGACCGGGGGACAGCGGGAGGCGCCGCTCCCCGGGGACACGCCGGGGGGGGCACCGGCAGACACTGCCCGCCCCGGGGATACCGGGTGGGGGGTGCGGCACCGAACACCGGGCGCGGTACCGAGGGGAGCCGGTGGGCACGGAGGAAAGTTTGCTGGGGGGTGGTGAAGAGCCCTCCGGGGAGCCTGAACCCCCTTTTCGCCCTGCAGCGGGGGGTCTACTGTTACCCCGTGTCCCTCGGGGCTGCTCTCTGGAGGGACGGGGCGGGCAAGCAGCGATGACTTTCTAGGGACACCCTGGGGACAGCTCGGGGACAGTGTGGGGACACCCTGGGGACACTTTTCCTGGGGTGCCAACCCCTGGGAGGGCTCCCCACACCAGTCCTTGGTGCTCCCAGCACTGTTGGGACGCGGTGGAAAAGCCGAGTTCTGAGGGTCTTGGTGGGACACATCACCCAATCCACTTTGTCCCCCAGTTTTTAGCAACTGGGTAAACTGGAGTTACTGGAAAGGGTTTTTAGGGTGCCGTGCCCTTGGCCCCCCTTGTCCCGGTGCCAGGAGGATGCTCACGGGTGGGTGTTGGGCTGGGGGAATTCTTACCTTCACCCCAATAACCTAGGAGTCTCCCAGGCCTGATTTCCCAGCTTTTCCCTTTATAAATCTCCAGCTTGCAAGCCAGGGGATTGGGGTGCCCTGGAAGACAGTGGCAAGCACAGGAGACTCAGAAAACCCCGCTTGGTGCCAGCATGGCCCCCCACGGAGTATTTTATGGCTATCGTGTGGTTTTGGGGCACTGGCTGGTGATTTTGGGGTACAGGGGGGCAGCTCCTAAGAAGGGAGCAGGGCTCGGCTGGCACCATGTGCAGGGGAGGCCTATTTATAGCCAAAAATGTCTGTAGAGTGTCAGCACGTGTGCGTGTCACCGGCTTGGGTGACATGGGACAGTCCTGGCATGGCCGGCATGTGGCCCTGGGGAAGCCCAAATTCTCCTGGCGGGTGGGAGTGTGGCCGGGGAGCCCTGGCCAGAGCAGGGCACCGCAGCCGGAGGAGCCGTGCCGTGCCGTGCCTTTCCATGCCCAACCGCCCCGTGCTGTGCCATGCGGCCGTGCCGAGAGGGACCATCTGCTCCCGGCCCTGGCCCTGCGCCTGGCAGGCAGGAGACTATTGGGGGGCTGGGGGGATGCCCCCCAGCTCCCGCCCCTTCCCAACTGGAGCATGGCTGCTTATGGACATGGGGGAGATGCCAAATCCAAGTGTTTTGGTGAAGTGGAGAAATAGGGACATGCCAGGCTCTGGGTGGCGGTCATGGGGCAGAATTTTGGGGTGTTTTGGGGGATTCTGATGAGTTTCTGTGCACTGGAAATGGGCTTTCCGGCAGCATGCTGTGGCTGTGAGGGATGAGCCAGGGAATGGATTTGAGGGTGCCATGGGTGCCAGGTGCCAACCACTGCCCTGGCTGCCCTTGGGGTGTGGGGGGACATCCCCCATGTCCAGCGGGGGGACCGTGGTGGTGGCATGGTGCCAGCCCCTCACCGGGAAGTGCTGATTCACCATGCCGAGCCGCTGGCCGGGGAAGGCGATGCTGCCCGGGCCACGGCCGCAGGATGCTGGTGGCGAGGCCGGCACGCTGGCATTCCCAGCTTTCTGCACGCTGAGCGGGAGGAATGACAATTCCCGGGTGGCGGGTGCTGGTGGCAGCGCGGCTGTGCCAGGGAGGGATGCTCGGAAGGCGCCAGTGCGGTGGAGGGAGATTTAAAGGGTGGGTGAGCGCCCGCGCTCAGAATGCTCCCATGGGCCTGCTGTGGCTCCCTTCGGCGTCATCTCCTCCTCCTCCTCCTCCTCCTCCTCCTCCTCCTGCTCTTTCTCCTCCTTGGATGCTCGCGGCCATGGCCCCACTGCTGTGTCGTCAGGGACAGTCATAACTGAGGTGTCCTGCAGAGACCTGACACAACTTAGCACACCCATCCTGCTGGCAGTCCCTGAAGTTTTGGGGGCAAAATCTCCAAATTTGGCCTCCCACAGGGCTTTCCTGCCAGGGGGAGCGGGGTGCTCTGGCAGAGGCACGGAGTCATGGCATGAGGGGCTGCAGGCCCGGCTCCAGCACCCTCCTGCCTGCTCCGGTACACACCTGCACGGCCCTACACCCACTCTTTTTCCTGCTGCATGTGTCCCATGCATGCTCCGGTGTGTTCCTGCATGTCCTTGGTCATATGTGCACACTCTGGCATATTCCTGCATGTCCTTGCTCAGGCATACACACTCTGGCACACTTCTACTTGTCCTTGTTCACCTGTGCACGCTCTGGCATGTCCCTGTGTGTCCTTGCTCACAGGTGCACACTCTGGCACACTTCTGTAGGTCCTCGTTCAAATGTGGGTGCTGTGACAAGTCCCTGCATGTCCTGGCTCACAGGTACACACTCTGCCACCCTTTTGCATGCCCTTCCTCACACTTGCACACTCTGGCGTGCTCCCTCATGTCCTTGCTGCACTGTCCACACTCCTGCACGCTCCTCCACATCCTTGCATGCTCCCAGTGCCACCAGGTCCGAGCCAAGGCTCTGCCTGCGCCGCCCCGATTAGGGTGTGGAGCTGGGGTGTGGCACAGCCTGGGCTGCCCCGATAACCCTGCCAGGGGATAACCCCCCATCCCTGGGGGATGCCCGGCGGGTCCGAGGGGGACCTGGGGGCCCATAGGCTGTCACAGCTCATGGGGACAGCAGGGATTTGGGGCACACGGGGTTCCCCCTGGCACCCACAGCTGAGGGCTCTGTGCAGCTCTGGGTTGCAGTAGGGGTTCTGGACATGCTGCTGGCTGTGGGGAGCCCCAACCCATCTCCTCGCACCCCTCAGGGGCCCCAGCAGCCACCGACAGCTGCTTGGAGGCATTTTTAGATACCAGCCATGTCCTATCTGTGTCTCAAATGTCCCCAGGGGTGGGTGGCCCCCCCCCCCTGCCGGCAGCTGTCACCCACTTTCTGCCACTGGTGCTGCTGAAGCCCCTGAGCGGCGCAGGGGTCGGGTTGGGGGTGAGCAGCAGCCCCTTCCCTGGGGGCATCCAAGGATTGGGGGGGACACCCCTGGGGACCTGGGCTGGGGTTTCAGCTGAGCAGAGAGACCTGGGTGGGGGCGCAGCACCGTAAATAGCCACTGGCACAGCTCGGCACGGCTCAGCATGGGGGTCCTGGAGCGGGCAGCTGCCAGGTGCCCCCCCAACACCTGGGTGGGGCGAGGCTAAATCCCTCTGAGCAGCTTATCCCGCAGCTCTGAGCCGCAAATCCCCACGTGCCGCAGGGCCGGTGAGCCGCTGTGGCCGCACCAATGCTCACTGTCCCGCTGTCCCCCAGGGGCTTCTCGCCAGTAGCCAACGGCCACTGGGCCGGGGCACACCGGGACCATGACCTCGGCCAACGACTACGAGCAGCTGGAGCTGCAGCAGCAGTACAGCCGCATCAATGTCCGCTGGGATGCGTCCGACGATGAGCTGGACAATGACAACAGCTCCGCACGGCTCTTCGAGCGCTCCCGCATCAAAGCCCTGGCAGGTGGGTGGCAGGTCCCCTTGGTCCCACCTGGGTTGTCCCCGCTGTCAGTGACCCCGTGCCCGCTGTCCCTGCAGACGAGCGGGAGGCCGTGCAGAAGAAAACCTTCACCAAGTGGGTGAACTCGCACCTGGCTCGTGTCACCTGCCGCATCTCAGACCTCTACATGGACCTCCGGGACGGGCGGGTGCTCATCAAGCTGCTGGAAGTGCTGTCAGGAGAGCTTTTGGTAGGAATCCCATCCAGCTGGAGACTCTGGGACCCCTGGCCTGCCACGCCGTGCCACACCATCTCTCTTGGTGTTGGCCAAGGGTTTGGGGTGGCAGCATGGGCATGGGGGTGTCCCTGGGCAGGGCTTGGGGTACCTGGTGTGGAGGGGAGGGTGCTGAACGCTATTGTGCCCCAGCCCAAGCCCACCAAGGGCCGGATGCGGATCCACTGCCTGGAGAACGTGGACAAGGCGCTGCAGTTCCTGAAGGAGCAGCGGGTGCACCTGGAGAACATGGGCTCCCACGATATAGTGGACGGCAACCACCGCCTTGTCCTCGGCCTCATCTGGACCATCATCCTCCGCTTCCAGGTGAGGACAGGTGGTTTGGGGCATCCCTTCACTCCACACCTCATTCCCAAGTGGGAGCCATCCTCCATGGAACTGCTTTTCTAATCCTAGAATGTCCTTTTGCCCCCAGATCCAGGACATCATCGTGGAGATAGAGGAGGGCCGGGAGACACGCTCTGCCAGAGATGCTCTGCTGCTCTGGTGCCAGATGAAGACAGCAGGGTAAGTGGTGGGACCCCCACGCCACCGCATCAGGGTCCAGGAGGATCCCGAGGGTGACAGTGACACCCTGTCCCCATCACAGGTACCCCCATGTGAATGTCACCAACTTCACCTCGAGCTGGAAGGACGGGCTGGCCTTCAATGCCCTCATCCACAAGCACAGGTAGGTGGCATGGCAGTGGGCCCCAGGGTGGCAGTGGCACTGAGAGATGTCCCACAGGTGTGTCACCACTGTCCCATGCCCTCTGTCCCCAGGCCTGAGCTGGTTGACTTCCAAAACCTGACCAAATCCAACGCCCGGCACAACCTGGAGCATGCGTTCAGCGTGGCAGAGAGGCACCTGGGCATCACCCCTCTCCTCGACCCTGAAGGTGAGGTAGTTGCTGCCAATCCTCTGCCTCAGTTTCCCCTGGGACATTTCTGGGCTCCATGGAGCACAGAGAGGTTCCCAATACACGGAAGGAGGGCATGGGTGGGTACAGGAGGGACCTCATGAAGCCATGGTGGCCTGTGGGGTGGGTTGAGGTTGGGTCAGGAGTGACACCTTTCGCTCACACTGGGCAGATGTGTTCACGGAGAACCCTGATGAGAAGTCCATCATCACCTACGTCGTGGCCTTCTACCACTACTTTTCCAAGATGAAGGTGCTGGAGGTGGAGGGAAGGCGCCTGGGCAAGGTAGGGAATGGCGTTGAGGCGGTCAGGGGTGTTCTCTTGGGGTGCCGGCCTCTTACGCTCACCCCTGGTCCTGCTGCAGGTCATCGAGCATGCCAAGGAGACGGAGCGGATGATTGAGGGCTATGGGGGGCTGGCATCCGACCTGCTCACCTGGATTGAGCAGACCATTGCCTCCCTCAACAGCCGCAGCTTCGCCAACTCGCTGGCCGGGGTGCAGCACCAGCTGCAAGCCTTCAGCACATACCGCACCGTGGAGAAGCCCCCCAAGTAAGAGCCCCCTGCTCCCCGTGCCTGCCTGGTGGTGTGGGGCACCCAAGGGTGGCCAACACTGAGCTCTCTCTGGCGCAGGTTTCAAGAGAAGGGCAACCTGGAGGTGCTGCTCTTCACCATCCAGTCGCGGATGAGAGCCAACAACCAGCGCGTCTACACCCCGCATGAGGGCCGCCTGGTCTCCGACATCAACCGGGTATGGGCTCCATCTCCTGCAGTAGTTGGGGGCTGTCTCCTGCACTGAAGTCAGGTCCATCTCCTGGGGGAAATTGAATTCCTCTCCTGAGGCAGACTGGGTCCATCCCAGAGCAGTTCAGGTCCTTGGGCAGGCTGAGATGGGTCCTGGGGCAGGTTGAGTCCATCTCCTGAGGCAGTTCAGGTCCATCCCAGGACACACTGAATCCATCCTGGGGCAGGACTGATCCATCTCATAGCAGGTTGTCTTCCTCCACCTGGGAGTCATGCTGGGGTTCACCAGCACAACAAGACATGGGTGGTGGGGGGACGTGGGATACAGGTGCCACCTGTCCAGTGCCGCCTTCCCCCAGGCCTGGGAGCAGCTGGAGAAAGCGGAGCATGAGCGGGAGCTGGCGCTGCGCAACGAGCTGATCCGTCAGGAGAAGCTGGAGCAGCTGGCGCGGCGCTTCGACCGCAAAGCAGCCATGCGGGAGGCCTGGCTGAGTGAGAACCAGCGCCTGGTGGCCCAGGTGAGGACGGGGACCCCCACCCCGGGGACCCCCACCCTGGGGAGCTTCACCAGAGCCTCACTACGGGCTTTGTGCTGGGGCAGGACAACTTCGGGCAGGACCTGGCAGCAGTGGAGGCAGCCAAGAAGAAGCACGAGGCCATCGAGACGGACACGGCTGCCTACAGGGAGCGGGTGCAGGCCATCGAGGCGGTGGCCAAGGAACTGGAGCTGGAGGGCTACCACGACATCCAGCGCATCAACGGGCGCAAGGACAACATCCTGCGGCTCTGGGAGCACCTCCTGGAGCTGCTGGCTGCCCGACGCCAGCGCCTGGAGATGAACCTCACCCTGCAGCACCTCTTCCAGGAGATGCTCCATTGCATTGACTGGATGGATGAGGTCAAGGTGAGCTGTGGGCATTGGGTATCACATGGGTGAGGTGTCTTTGTCCCGCCAGGTGTTGGTGGGAGTTCCCTGGGGAGGGAGATGAGATGTTGGGGTGCTGGTGCTGAGTTTTGGGTGTCAGTGGGTAATGGCTGAGGGTCTCCTGCAGGTGAAGCTGGCATCTCCCGAATCCGGGAAGCACCTTCTGGAAGCAGAGGAGCTGCTGCAGACCCACCGTCTGCTGGAGGCCGACATGGCCGTACAGGCAGAGAAGACCCGGGCCATCAGCGCTGCTGCCCTCCGCTTCGCCGACGCTGACGGTAGGTGTGCCGGGACACCCCAGCATCCCTGGTGTGGCCAAGGGAAAGAAGGACACTGTATTGATGACCACTCACCCTGCTCCCTGCCCAGGCTATCGTCCCTGCGACCCCAAAGTCATTCGGGACCGCGTGAGCCACCTGGAGATGTGCCGGCGGGAGCTGCAGGTACTGGCAGCGCGGAGGAGAGCCTTGCTGGAGCAATCCCGCTCCCTCTGGACCTGCCTGTGGGAGCTGGACGAGGCGGAGAGCTGGATCAAGGAGCAGGAGCAGCTCTACTCCTCCCTGGACTTCGGGAAGGACCTACCGGGCGTGCTGCTGCTCCAGCGCCGGCACGCCGCCTTCGAGGCCGAGCTGCGGAGCCGGGGCGGGCGGCTGGAGCAGGCGCTGGCGGTGGGCGAGGGGCTGGCGGCCGCGGGCCGAGCGGCCGAGCGGCTGCGGGAGCGGGGGGCGGCCGTGCGGGCGCTGTGGGCACAGCTGGAGGAGCTGGCGGCGTTCCGACGGCGCGGCTTGCGGGAAGCCGAGGGCTTCTTCCAGTTCCAGGCGGAGGTGGAGGAGCTGGCGGAGGGGCTGCAGGATGCCCGCCGGCGGGCGGCCGCCGAGGAGCTGGGCCAGGATGAATCCCGCACCCTCGTCCTGCTGCGGCAGCACCAGGAGCTGCTGGACGAGCTGGCGGCCGCCCGGGAGCAGCTGGACAGGCTGGCGCAGCAGGCCGAGGGCTTCCCGCCGGAGCTGCGCGCCGGCCCCGAGGCGCAGAGCCGGCTGGCGGCCCTGCGGGAGCTGCACGCCGAGGCGGCCGCGCTGGCCGAGCGCCGCGGCCGCCAGCTGCAGGACGCCCTGAACCTCTACACCGTTTTTGGGGAGAGCGACGCCTGCCATCTCTGGATGGGCTCCAAGGAGACTTGGCTGGGAGAGCTGGAGGTGCCGGAGGCGCTGGAGGACCTGGACGTGACGCAGCGCAGGTAGGAAGGAGCCCCCGCCGTGGCAGTGCTGCCGTGCCCTGTCCTGAGTTGCTGCTCGTTCTAAGCCTGGATGTTCCCGCAGGTTGGACGGGCTGGAGCAAGACATGGCCACCGTGGCTTCCCAGATTGCCGCAGTCAACCAGGCAGCCGACAGGCTCCTGGCCAGCGGGCACCCCCGGAGCCCCCAGGTCCGGCAGTGCCGGGAGCAGCTCAACGAGAGGTACGGTGCGGGTGCCGGGTGATGCCAGGGCGAGCGGGGGACGCGGTGACGGTGCATTCCCCGCCATCCTCCGCCTCTGTCCTGCAGGTGGGGTCGGTTCCGGGAGCTGGTGTCGGAGCGCCGGCGGGCAGTGGGCTCGGCACTGCGCCTCCTCAACTACAACCTGGAGTCCGAGGAGACCCAGAAATGGCTGCGAAGCAAAGCCCGGGCAGTGGAGGCCACGGCCGAGCTGGGCCGCGACCTGGCCGGCGTCCTGGCCACCCAGCGCAAGCTCTACGGCATCGAGCGGGAGCTGGCGGTGGCCCAGGACCGCCTGGCTGCCCTGCGCTCCCAAGCTGAGCGCCTGGCCGAGGAGCAGCCCGAGGTGGCTGCGGAAGTGGCCCAGAAGCTGGCGGCGGCCACGTCTGCCTGGGACGAGCTGCAGGCAGCCCTGGCAGAGCGAGCAGCGTCCCTGGGGGAAGCTGGGCAGCTCCGGAGTTTCCTGCAGGACCTGGATGACTTCCAGGCGTGGCTCTTCGGCGCTCAGAAAGCTGTGGCGGCCGTCGATGAGGTGCCGGCATCACTGGGGGAGGCAGAGGAGATGCTGCAGCGGCATGAAGCTGCCCGGCGCGACGCTGAGGAGCATGCGGGAGCCTTCACTGCCTTGGCGGAGGCGGGGGAGCGGGTGCTGGGGGGCCAGACAGACCCCGAGTACGAGGGGCTGCGGCAGCGCCTGGGCGGCGTGAAGGACGGCTGGGCTGCCCTGGGCAAGATGGCAGAGGCTCGGAAGCGTTTCCTCACCCAGTGCCGCGACTTCCAGGAGTTCCTTCGCGACACCAAGCAGGCGGAGATCCTCCTCACCAAGCAGGTGGGTGCTCAAGTGATGTCCTTTGGGTCTCTTGGCTCACGGGCACCCCAAAAAATGGGTGATTGTGCGCTGATCCCTTGCTGTGTCCCTCAGGAGTACACGCTGTCCCACCTGGAGCTGCCCTCCACACTGGAGGGCTCGGCTGCTGCCCTGCACCGCTTCCAGAACTTCTGTGCTGGTGTGGAGAGCAATGCCAAGAAGGTCCCGGAGGTGGTAGCTGGTGGCACCAAGCTGGTGGTTAAGGAGAACATTTTTGCCGAGAAGATCTCTGAGAAGTGCCAAACTCTTCAGGAGCGGTGAGTCCTGTCGCTAGTGAGCAGAGACTGAGGAATAAAGCGACATGGACAGTTTAGTACGAGAAGAAACCGACCGTTTATTAATTTACAAATTCGCTTATATACCTTAGCACACTGGACACTGACATAAGGTTATTGGTTCACTGACCAACCACCCCCCAGAGGGATTGGCTGAACCCAACAACACTTACTTCAGATATTTTCTCTTCGGTATCATAACAATACCATAGTTTACAAAATCTCCCAACTGTTTTCCCATAGCGTCCGTGAGAAAGCAAAGCTTTCACACAGACACTGTCAGAAAACTGAGAAATCTCTCTGCAGCCAGGCTTTTAGCATTCACATAGTCTGGCACAGGGCCAGCGGGTGGGTGGGCAGCGTGTGGGCAGCAGGGCTGACACTGCACATCCATGGTCCCCTGCCAGGCATGGAGCCGTCATGGACAAGGTGGAGGAAGCAGCAGGTTTGATGCAGGACAACCACGACCTACAGACCTTCCTGCAGAGCTGCCGGGAGGTAGGAATGCAGCACAGCTGGTGGCACCCCTGGGGGGTCCCTACTGACATTGCTGAGCACTGACACCCCTTCCCTGCAGTTTGACGCCTGGGTGGATGAGAAGATGCTGATAGCTCAGGATGTCTCCTATGGAGAAACCCGTGGTCTCCACAGCAAGTGGCAGAAGCACCAGGCGTTCATGGCTGAGCTGGCACCCAACCAGAGCTGGCTGGAGAAGATTGAAGCGGTGGGTGCTGGCACCATGATCAGAGAGGGGGAATGGTGTTGGGGAAGAGTCTGGGGCATGAGGAATTGCTCAGGGAGCTGGGAGGCCTGGAGAAAAGGAGGTTCAGGGGGGAACCTTCTCGCTCTCTACAACTCCCTGACAGGAGGGTGCAGCCAGGTGGGGGTTTGGCTCTGCTCCCAGGGAACAAGGGAAAGGACAAGACGAAATGGCCTCAAGTTGCATCAGGGAAGATTTTGATTGGATATCAGGGAAAATTTCTTCAGGGAAAGGGTTGTGCAGCCCTGGCACAGACTGCCCATGGCGGTGGTAGAATCCCCATCCCTGGAGGGATTTAAAAGCTGTGTGGGTGTGGCATTTGGGGACACGGGTTAGCGGTGGCCTTGGCAGTGCTGGGGGAATGGTCAGACTCGATGGCCTGAGAGGTGTCTTCCAACCTTAACCGTTCCATGACTCTGGAACGCTCCCAGCCTGCTGCATGGGGGGGATGCCTCCATGCCGCAATGACCACCCTCCTCTCTATTGTTGCCGCAGGAGGGGACGGAGCTGGCCACACGCAAGCCACAGTACAGTGCGGTGGTGACACAGCGGCTGGAGGAGCTGCGCCGGCGCTGGGCCGGGCTGCGCAGCGCTGCCGAGGACAGGGGCCGGCAGCTGTTTGAGGCCGAGCGCTCGGCGCTGTACGCCCAGAGCTACGGGGAGCTGGAGAGCTGGCTGGGGCGGGCGCAGGAGGAGCTGCGCCACGCCGAGAAGGTCAAGGACCTCACCGCCACCAACCTGCTGCTGAAGAGGTTGACGGTGGGTGCTGGCACCTCACTGGGTCCTTTGGGAAGGGGCAGGAGGCCCGAGGCGATGGGGTTTGTTCCCAAATGGGACTGGGGTTCTCCATCTCGGCTCTGATCTCTAACTCACATGGATTTGCCCCACCAGAGACTGGAAGAGCAAGTGAGAACGTGGATGAAGGAGCTGGAGGAACTGGGGTGGCAGGGCACCCCTGGTGCTGGGGATGTGCCAGATGCCACCAGGCAGGAGCAGATGCTCCGGCAGCGAGTCCTTGAGCTGCTGGAGCCACTGGAGAGGAAGAGGAAGGAGCTGGAGACTGCCAAGGCCATGTACCAGCTGGGGCGGGATCTGGAGGATGAGACAGTGAGTGTCCTCGCTGTGGCGGGGGACAGAGGGCTGGGGGTACCCATGGGTGCTGCAGGGGGCTCACTGGGTGCTCCTTCCTGCAGCTGTGGGTGCAGGAGCGGCTTTCCCTGGCGAGATCAACGGATCACGGCACTGACCTCCCAAGCGTGCAGCGCTTGACCAAGAGGAATGAGGTGAGCCTGGGTACTGCAGCAACACCCATCATCCTGGGTGGTCCCTTGGGATCCATCCCATGGGTGACTCTCACTGTGACTTCCCTCCTGCTGGCAGACACTGCAGAAGGAGCTGGCAGGCCATGCCCCCCGCCTGGGTGAGGTGCTCAGCCGGGGAGAGGCAGTGGGGAGCGGTGAGGAGCCAGGCCCAGAGCTGGCGGTACAGGCACAGGAGCTGCAGGCACTGTGGGAGACACTGCAGGAGGAAGCAGCCGCCCGGCACCGGCGCCTGCGGGAGGCTGGGGAGGCCCAGCAGTACTACCTGGATGCTGACGAGGCCGAGGCCTGGGTTAGCGAGCAGGAGCTCTTCATGGGACCTGAGGAGAAGCCAAAGGTGAGGAGCGATTCCATGTGGTGCTCCATGTTGGGGGGGTCTGTGCTGCACTGGGCCCTGCCTTGCTGGGATGTCCAATGTTGACCCAGGCGGTGCCATGCTGTGAGTTGAACATCATCCATATGTGACACACCATTGTGTGTCCTGCTCTTATGTGTCATTCCCCTGCCATTACACACCATCCATCACATTCCATGCCATGCCCTGCTGAGCTCACCATTGCTCCCTATGGCATTAGACAGAGCCAGGACATTCCTGTAGGGTGGGCACTGGGTCTAGACTCTAGTCCCTGTCCCCTGGCCATGCCCGGTGCTGATGACACCGATGTTTTCCATGCCGTAGGACGAGGAGAGCTGCTTGATGATGCTGAAGAGACACGTCCGGCAGCTGCGCTCCATCGAGGACTACGGACAAACCATCAAGGAGCTGGCAGGGAGGGCGCAACAGCTGCTCTCTGCCGGCCACCCCGAGGGGTAGGTGCTACACCATGTGTCTCCTGTCCCTTGGGGCGACCCTATGCCTGCAGCACTGCGTGGGTGGGGGGTTTGGCTGGAGCTCTGGCACTGTCAGCTGCTCCAGTTGGGCAGGGAGGTGATCGCAGAGGGATACGGGGAGCACAAAGCGGGTCCTTCACCCCCAAACCCCCCGGATGTCAACACGGGTGGGTTGGGGACATTTGTTCATGGGTGAGAACTGGGTGTCTGTGTGCCGGGGCCGCGCAGGGAGCAGATCATCCGGCTGCAGGGCCAGGTGGACAAGCACTATGCGGGGCTGAAGGAGGCAGCCGAGGAGCGCCGCCGGCGCCTGGAGAACATGTCACACCTCTTCCAGCTGAAGCGGGAGGTGGAAGAGCTGGAGCAGTGGATCGCCGAGCGTGATGTGGTCGCCTCCTCCCCGGAGATGGGGCAAGACCTGGACCATGTCATGGTGAGGGTGATGGGATGGTTGTGGCGGTGACAGCGGGTGGCTTGAGGGGGGCGACTTGACTCTTCTCTTCCCTCCATGCAGCTCCTGCGGGAGAAGTTTCGGGAGTTTGCGCGGGAGACAGGCAGCGTGGGGCAGGAGCGCGTGGACCGGGTGAACCTGACCATTGAGGACCTCATCGACGCGGGGCACATCGAGGCGGCCACCATAGCCGAGTGGAAGGATGGGCTGAACGAGAGCTGGGCCGATCTCCTGGAGCTGATTGACACCCGCATGCAGCTCCTCGCCGCCTCGCATGACCTCCACAAGTACTTCTATGATGGCGCAGAGCTGCTGGCCCTCATCGCTGCCCGGCGCCAGGAGCTGCCCCAGGATCTGGGCGAGGATGCTGGCACAGTGGAGGCTTTCCACCGGATGCACAGCGCCTTCGAGAGGGACCTCCAGCTGCTGGAAGCACAGGTGAGGCTCCAGCGTAGCGTGGATGCCAGCACTCAGCATTCCCCGTGGTCTTCTGGAAGGTGTCCCTACTTGTGGTGGGAGGCTGGGCTCAATGGTCTTTGAGATCCCTTCCAACCCAAGCCATTCTGTGATTCTCCATGCAGGTGCAGCAGTTTCGGGACACAGCAGCACGCCTGCAGACCGCCTACGCCGGGGAGAAGGCGGCTGGAATCCAGGAGCAGGAGCAGGAGGTGTCCCGAGCACTGCAGGAGCTGCTGGAAGCGTGCAGCGGGCGCCGGGCACGGCTGGTGGACACGGCTGACAAACACCGCTTCTTCAGCATGGCACGGGATCTGCTCTCATGGATGGAGAGCACCGTCCGGCAGATTGAGACACAGGAGAAACCCAGGTATGGATGCACCCAGCGGGCACCCGGGATGGGACATGGAACCGATGACACCACTGACACTGCTGCCTGTGTCCCCAGGGATGTCTCCTCGGTGGAGCTGCTGATGAAATATCACCAGGGAATTAAGGCTGAGGTGGATGCTCGGGGCAAGAACTTCACCACCTGCATTGAGCTGGGCAAGAAGCTGCTGCAGCGCAAGCACCAGGACTCACCAGAGGTGAAGGAATCAGGGATAGGGGGCGGTGGGGGCGATGCCATCTGGGCCACCCCCTGACAGCATCCCCTTGCAGATCAAGGTGAAGCTGGTGGAGTTGGTGGACAAGAGGAAAGCCATGATGGAGACATGGGAGCAGCGCTGGGAGCGGCTGCGGCTGCGTGAGTCTGCTGGTGGTGCTGGGGAGGAGTGCGGCGGTGCCAGGGGAGGTGGGACGGGTGGTCCAGGGGCTGAGCGCTGCCCGTCCCTCCCACAGTGCTGGAGGTGTGCCAGTTCTCCCGCGACGCCTCGGTGGCCGAGTCATGGCTCATGGCTCAGGAGCCCTACCTGGCCAGCAGCGACTACGGGCAGACGGTGGATGCAGTGGAGAAGCTGCTGAAGCGGCACGAGGCTTTTGAGAAGTCCTCAGCCACCTGGGAGGAGCGCATTGCCGCCCTCAGGAAGCTGACAACGGTGAGGAAGGCTTGGGATGAGGCCTCTGCCTGCCCTGCCTCAGTCTTCCCCCATCCCTTAACACCTTCACTCCTTCCCTGGCAGCTGGAGCTCCTGGGTGGGCGGTCCCTGCGTGAGGGGCTGGTGCGGGATGGGACGACGCGCTCCGAGGCTCCCGACTACTGCCTGGATCTGGATGGGGAGCTGGAGGCCGGGTAAGGGATGCCACCACCATTTCATGTGACCAGGGACACAGTTTCCACACCCCTCTTCTCGAACCATTAAGGATGTTTTTTAGCATTAAGGGGCTTTTTAGCAATTTGCCTTTTCCAAGCAATAAATTGATGCTGATAAAGAGGAGAGATGAAGGTCAAGCCTCGCTCTTGACAGGGCTTTCATCCCTCAGGAGTACAGGAGAGCAGCAGCCAGCCCCATCCCTGTGGGATCGTGTCTGGGATGGGGATGCTGACTGACTGTCTCCCTGTGCAGGTCTGAGGAGGAGGAAGAGGAGGAGAAGAGGAAGGATGTGAGCACACAGGACACTTCGCTGCCCACCACGGATGGACCAGAGCCGGTCAGTTCTTGAGTTTAGCTTTTACCTTCCCCGACGGCCAAAAAAGTGTCCCTGCATGTCCCTGCATGCCCCCGTGACCGTGACCTCATTGTGTTGACAGATCCCTGCATGCCCAACCCTCACCTTGTCCTTTCCTTGTGTTGAATAAATGCTGAATTACCCCAAAAAGGCTGGGCAGGCAGAGGGGTGCTGCAGGTCCCCTTTGCCCCAACTCCTGGGGTGACATGGGGGGTGGCACCCATGGTGTATGCGTGTGTCTGGGATCGGTGCAGTGGCCAGAGTTGGAGCGTCTTCCCTGGGGCCACCATGTCACCCCAAGGGACATCACTGCTGTACAGGACATCAGCACCCTGCAGGGCATCGTCACCCTGCAGGGCATTTTCACCCTGTGGGACATCATCGGCACCCTGCGGGGAATTTTCACCCTGTGGGTCATTATCACCCTGTGGAGCATCGTCACCCCAAGAGACACAGTCACCATATGGGGCATTGTCACCCCATGGAGCACTGTCACCCTGTGGGGCATCATCACCCTGTGGGACGTTGTCACTCTGCAAGGCATCAGCACCCTGTGGGACATCATCACACCCTGCAGCATTGTCACCCTGTAAGGCAACGTCGCCCACAGGGCATTGTCACCTCGTGCCAGCCCCTGTACTCCCTGCCAGCTCTCTGCTCCTCCCACCTGCTCACCCTGCCTGTGCAGGGACACGATGGCTCTCTGTGGCTCTGCCTGCTTGGGAACAGGAACCCCTTCTCCCTCTTCTGCCTCTTCTGCCTGCCTGGGGACACGGGCATCTCCTGGCTCCTCAGGGACCAGATCACTCTCCCCTGCCTGGGGACAGGATCCTTGAGTGCCTACATGGGAACAAGCTCATTTGTGCCTGATCAGGGACGTGGGGATCTTCTGGCTACTCAGGGACAGTGTGCCCCTCTGCCTGCTTGGGGACATGGCCACTTTCATCAGCTTGGGGACAGCAGCCCTCTCTGCTTACTGCCAGCCTGCTCAGGGACATGGGCATCCTCTGGCTCCTTGGGGACAGGAACCCCTTCTGCCTCTTCTGCCTCTTCTGCCTGCCTGGGGACACGGGCATCTCCTGGCTCCTTGGGGACAAGATCATTTCTGCCAGCACAGGGACATGGGCATCTTCTGATTACTCAGGAACAGGATCCTCTCTGCCTGCTTGGGGACATGGCCACTTTCAACTGCTTGGGGACAGGAGTGCTCTCTGCTTACTGCCAGCGTGCTTGGGAACACAGGCATCCTCTGGATCCCTGGGGACCAGATCACTTTCCCCTGCCTGGGGACAGGATCCTTGAGAACCTACCTGGGGACAAGAGCATTTCTGCCAGCTCGGGGACATGGGCATCTCCTTGGAGACAGGGTCCTGCTCTGCTTTCCTGGGGATATGGGAATCTTCTGGCTCCCTGGGGACAGGGCGCTCTTTGCCTGCTCAGGAACACACTTTCCCCTCCTTGGAGACAGGAGTCCCCTCTACTTGGGACATCTCCTGCCTCCCTGGGAACAAGATCACATTCGCCTGCCTGGGGACAAGACCCCTGACTACACACCTGGGGACAAGATCACTTCTGCCTGCTTGGGGACATGGGCATCTCCTGGCTCCGTGGGGCCAGGGGCCCTGGCCAAGCCCCTCCTCTGGCACCCAGCTGGATGGGCGTCCCCTTCGTCGGGCACCACATTCCTCAACCGGACCTCCCCAAGTCCCCCGGGCTGGCAACAACACTGAGGTGGCTCCCAGGACTGCTCATCTAGCTTGGTTCAACCTCATCACCCCAAATCTGAGGAGACACTGGCACCAAGACTGGGGGGTGCAAGCCACTCACTGGGGTCCTCCCAGTAGCCACCAGTTTTTGCATACTGGAGCTGGTGGCATCACTGGCACTGTGCTGAGGGTCCCAGCTGATTGCTGGGGTCTTCCCAGTACTTACCTGTTCTCACATGCTGGAGCTGGGGGGGTCACTGGCACCAAGATCTGGGGGGCCAAGGGCTAGACCATGTCCAGCCACTCACTGGGGTCCTCCCAGTAGCCACCAATTCCTGCACACTGGAGCTGGACACATTGACACACACACACACATTGACACTGCACTGAGTCCCCGGGCTGGATCACGTCCCAGATACTCACTGGGGTCTTCCCAATAACCATCAGTTCCCATACACTGGATCTTGTTGGGGTCACTGGCACTGCACGGAGGGTCCCAGGGCTGGGCTCACTGCAGGATCCCAGACACTCACTGTGGGATCACATCTGGGATGGGGATGCTGAGCGGTCCTCCCAGCAGTCACCAGCTCCCACATATTGGAACTGGTGAGGTCATTGGCACCCAGCCACTCACTGGGGTCCTCCCAGTAGCCACCAGTTCCCACATACCGGAGCTGGTAAGGTCACTGGTATGGAGACCTGGGGGCGACCCACCCCCAGGCCACCAGACTGAGGTCCATGACCCACTGGTGACAGGTACCCGTGTGCCCAGTGCCACCACGGGAGGGGACAACAACTCGCTGCGGGTCCATCAGTGGCAGTGGGTGGGCGACACCATGGCGTAACCACGCCATTGCCTCGCGACAGCTGGTGCCAAGGACAGGTGATGAGGAGCCGGTGTCACCAACCCCACGGCCACCGCGGGAGGAGCCAGAGGAGCCAGCCACACTGCCTGCCCGTGTCAGCAGTATCCAGCTGGAGGGCTACCTCGGCCGCAAGCATGACCTGGAGGCGGCCACCAAGCGCGCATCCAACCGGTAGGCAGGGCGGCGGCGGCAAGCGCGGTGTCCCCGGAGGGGCGGTGTCCCCGGGGTGACGCAGTGCTGGCGCAGGTCGTGGAGCACGCGGTACTGCGTCCTGCGGGGTGGCCAGCTCGCCTTCTTCAAGGACGCCAAGAGCCGCGCGCTGGGGCTGCCGTGCCAGGGCGAGGAGCCCCTGGGGCTGTGGGACGCCCGCTGCGAGGTGCCCACGGGCTACAAGAAGAAGAAACACGTCTTCAAGCTCAGGTGAGGGCGTGGCACCACACAGGGTGGCACGGTGAGCAGGCGTGGCACTGGTGTCTGTGCTCTGTTCCTAGGCTCAGCAATGGCAGCGAGTGGCTGTTCCATGGCAAGGATGAGGTGAGGGGTGGCCTGGGGTGACATGGGATGGCTGGTGGAGCCCAGGGGGCACAGGGTGGCTGGGGGATGTGGTGGTGGTCAGCAGTGCCCAAGGGGACGTGGGGTGGCCAGTGGTGCTCATGAGACAAACAGGAGTGGTCAGAGAGGTCCAGAGGGACAAAGCATGGCTGGTTGTTCCCAGGGGTACACCAGTGGTGCCCAGGGGTTCATGGGGTGGCTGTAGGTGTCCAACGAATGTGGTGGTGGCCAGCAGTGACCAGGGGTACACAGGGATGGCTGGGGGATGTGGTCAGCAGTGGCCAGCAATGCTCAGAGGGGCAGGGGATAGCCAGGGGTGCTATGAGAACACGGTGAGGGGCTGGCAGTGCCCAAGGGGACATGGGTGCCTGGGGAAGACCTGGAGCAACTGACATCACCCAGGGGGCCCTGGGGGTGGCTGGGAGGCTGCTGAGGGGCCAGTGGAGGCCCCCCTGACCATCCCCCCATGCCCGCAGGAGGAGCTGCAGGCCTGGCTGCAGGGGCTGAGCGCGGCCATCATGGAGTGTCGGGGCAGCCGTGGGAAGGCGCAGAGCCTTCCCCTCCCCCTGCCCATCCCCCCGGCCCCCCCTGAAGCCCCCCTGCCCCGCAAGGACAAAGAGAAACGCTTCAGCTTCTTCCCAAAAAAGAAATAACCCCCCTGGATGGCGGAGGGGGGGAATGACACCCCACGTCACGCCAGCGGGGCCACGCGTGCGTGAGGACACGTGTGTGCGGCGCCTGTACAGGTGCCACTGGGTCTAGGGGGGCACGCGGGGGTCACGCGTGGGCAGGAGCCCCCCAGCCCCCCCGCCACGAGCACACATGTCCGTGTGCACAGGTGTATATATATATATATTTGTATTTATATATATACATACATTTACACGCTTCAGGCACACCCCTGCGCGGAGGCGACCGCAGGTGCCCCCCAGGCGTGTGCCCCCCGTGCCCACACGTGTCCCTGCACGCACACGTCTGCACACGTGTGTCCCTGCATGCAGGTGCACCCCCGGCCCCCTCCGCACGCACGGCACAGGTGTGCGCCCCACAGGTGTGCATGGACCCCCCCAGCACCCGCACGGGGGTCGCCTGGGTGCCCCCCAAAGCCATAACCCCCCCCACAGCGCGTGGGTGCAGAGGGGGGACCCCCTGGCCCCCGCGGGCACCAACCAAAGAGTGTCAGCCCATGGGGGCCCCTCTCTGGCACCCCCCACCCCGTGCCCCCTCCCAGACAGGGTAGGGGGGCCCCCTGCACCCCGCAGACGGGCTGAGACACCCTGGGGGGGGGCGGGCGACCAGAGAGGAACTTTGGGTTCAGTTTGGGGTTTTTTTCTAATAAAGATGTGAAAGCAAGCGGGGTGCAGTGCTGGGTGCCTGCGAGGCACGGGGGGCATCTGGTGCTTGTAGTGGGAGGTTCTTGGGGTGCCCTATGTCCTGTGGGCGGAGAGAACAGGGAGTGTCCCTTGTCCAGAGCAGGTTGGGAGTCCCCAGGGTGCTCTTTCTGACAGATGGGTTGGGGGAGTCCATGGGGTGCCCCTTCTCCTGGACAAGCTGGGTGTCCATGGGGTGCTCCTTCTTCCAGGAGGGGTGGGGGTCCATGGGGTGCCCCTTCTCCTGGGCAGATTGGAGGTTCCCACAGGGCTCCTTCTTCCAAAGGAGGGGGGCCATGGGGTGCCCCTTTTTCCAGGTAAGTTAGATGTCCATGTGGTGCCCTGTCTCCCAGGGTCACCCTTCTCCCAGGAAGGTTGGGGGTCACCGGAGTGCTCCTCTTCCTGAGGGTCCGTGGGTGCTCCTTCCCGTGAGGGTCCACAGGGTGCCTCTTCTGCCCGTCCCTGCCCCTAGCTGGCAGCGTCGAGGGTCTGAAACTTCTGCCGCAGGTCCCTGACGAGGCCGTGGCGCGGCGGCTCGGGGGTGCCGGGGGGCTCGGGGCAGCGCCGCCGGTACTCCTCGGACGCCTGGTAGGCTTTGCAGCGCTCCACCACCGCCTTCAGGCAGATCTTCTCGCGCGTGGTGGGCGAGCGGATCTGCACGTAGGCCGGGGGCTCCGGCAGCCGCTCCAGCACCAGCACCCGCTGCCCGGGGCCCAGGGGGGCTTCGGCCGCCACCCACAGCGCCCCGTCACTGCTGTACCTCGCTGGCGCCGGGCTCGGGCTGTCGGAGCCCCCGTTGGCCTCGGCGCTGCGGCTCCGGCCGCCGCCCCTCTCCTTCCCGGCCGGGCGCCCACCGCGGCCGGGACCCTCGGGCGCCGAGCGGCTGCGGCTCACCGGCGGCGGCCGCGGGGCCCCGAAACGGGCACGGAGCTCCCGCACGTCGGGCCAGGCGAAGGGTTCGGCGCCCACGGGGCTCGAGGGGCTGCGGGGGGCACGCGGGGACGGGGATGTCGCCAGGCCCCCGTCCCGCGGCACAGCCAGCGAAGGGGTGCTGGGGGGGTGGTCCCCGTCCTCCTGCGGCGGCAGCGGGGGGCGGCGGGTGCCGGCACGGCGGCTCTTGATGCGGAGGCTGTACTGCCGTGCCAGCTGGTACACCTTGGTGCCCAGGTGAGGGGGCGTCAGCAGCAGCTGCGGAGGCGGCCCCGGGGGTGATGCCGCGGTGCCCACATCATCCTCCTCCAGGATGAGCAGCGGCTCGGGGGGCTGCACCCCATTCTCCTGGCACGGCTCTGGTGCCTCGGGCTGGGCAGGGGGCTCAGGGCTCTCGGGGGGCCGCGGGAGCCCATTGAGGCGGCACACAGAGCTCCGCACCAGCCCCTTGGGGATGAAGGAGAGGCTCTCACGGCGGCGCACCCCGAAACCAGCGTCACGGTGCTCGGCATGGCCGTAGTAGCTCTTGATCTTGTCGAGGAGCAGGCGGTCCCGATTCGAGAGCAGCGATTCCCGGCGGGCTCTGGTGAAGGGCTCAGGCGAGGGGATGGTGCTGCGGGACCCCCCAGGCTCCCCTGATTCTATTGGGGGGCCCCCATCCAGGCTGAGGGTGCTGCCGCCATGGCTGGGGGTGCGTCCCAGGGGCCCCTCCAGCGCCAGGCTGCTCCTTCGGGACAAGCTGCTGCCACCGCCAAACCGCTCAGCGATGACACTGGCCTGGTCCAGCACTGAGGGTGGCAGGATGCTGGCTGCTCCTTCTCCCTCCTCCTCCTCTTCCTCCTCCTCCTCTTCGCTGCTCAGCACCTGCAAATCCTCCGCAGCGTGCTCTGGTTCCCCATCCCCACTGGGCAGTGCCAGGGTCCCCACCAGGGACGGGGATTTGGGAGACCCCAGGACCTTGGGGTGCTCCCCAGCGCTGCTGTTAGGGGGGTGGGTGCTGGGTCCTTGGGCACCCCCGGGTGAGGGCCGGGGGGTTGCACTGACCTTCTCACAGCTCCCTGGCCCCCAGCTGCTTGGCCGCTTGGGTCCCTCCAGCACCCATGGGTGTCCCCCGGCCTGGGCAAGAGCAAATGTGGGGTGTCATGAGCTGCGGGGGCACTCAGGTGCTCCAAGCACGATAAAACTCAGCCAAACCATGGGGCCCTGGGAGGCGCCGTGAGAGCAACATGGGGTGCCCTGGAGTGGTGTGGGATGTCCTGGTAGTAATGCAGGGTACCCCAGAAGTGATGTTGGAGTGCCCCAGAAGCGATTTGGGGTGCTCTGCATGCCCTCCCTGGGGTTTGAAGGGCTAGTGTGGGTACCTGCTCCTCCTGGGGCTCCAACAGCAGATCCCCGGCCCCCGGCAGCTCCTCCTGGCAGTCCTTGCCCAAAGCCTCCTCTTCCTCCTCCTCCTCTCCCTCTGCCACAATGCCCTCAGCCGCTGCCCAGGCTCTGGTGTGCTGGGGGGGCTCCCCCACTTCCAGGAGTACCCCATCGCTGCTGGTGTTCTGTGTGGGGGCGAGCGCCAGGCTCAGCGCCCCGTGCCAGGGCTGGAGGCACTGGGCACCCCAACCCACCACACCCGGCCTTACCTTCAGCCCTGCCAGCCAGGATAGAGAAAAGCAGAGATTAGTGGGGGAAGCACCCAAAATTCCCCCCACGGTCCCCAGCCACCCCTCCGCCTGCCCCACCGGTGCCGTGGTTGTGCCAGCTCACCTTGCTTGCCCAAGTGCCACAGGTTGTGCTTGGTGGGCTCTGGGGGGAGGGGAGGTGACAGTGGCATCACCCCCGTGTCCCCCAACTCATCAGCACCCCGAGCCCCCTGATCCCGTCTGCCGTCCACACCCGACTGCCTGCGCCCGCCATGTCCCTGCAGCCGCTCCAGCAGCGTCTCCGTGTGCCCCTGGTGCTGGAAGGGCTCTGTGGGGACAGGGACAGTGGCACCATCAGCACCCAGCGGCACCCTCCTTGCAGGCATTGGTGTCACCCAGCCACAGCTTGGCCCTGGGGAAGGGGTGGTGGTGGGGTGGAGTGGTGGGAACTCGTGGGACAGCAGGAACACTGGTGACACACGGCTCTCACCAGACTGCCGGCGTCCCTGGAGTGGCTCGGTGGCAGCGTCACCCAGGGGCTGGCAGGACCAGCTCTTCTTCAGGCGCTCGGGGCTGCAGCGGGGCAGGCGCGGGGGGTCTGTGGGGACAGGGGGTGATGCCAGGGAAAATAGGGGGCACAGAGGAGGGTAGAGAGGGGATGGTAGGGCATCGGTGGCACTTACAGAACAGGTCCATCTCCAGGATGGCTTCCTTAGCCTGGGTGGAGGGAGGATGGAGAAAAATGAGGCAAAGGTGGGGTACAGCTGCCCCCCCCCCCTGCTGTGCCGGGGTGTCTCTGGTGTCACTGAGGTGCCCACCCCACCACCCTCACCTTTTGGGGGATCGTGGCATGGTGATTCTCCAGAATGAGCCGCTTGATGTGGTGAGTCCACACACGCTTCTCCTCCACGCTCTTGGCCTGGGGGGCACAGGGAGGGTGGTGGGGTTGGGCAGGGGGGCCCGGAGGGTCCCCCGGGTACCCCCTGCCCCGTGCCCCATGCCCCCCTACCTGCAGGCTGTGCTGCTGCTTGCCATGCTTGTAGTGCGCCAGGCTGAAGCACAGCGAGTCCCGTGTGCTCTCGATCAGCATCAGCGAGGAGCACTGCCGGAAGAGGCATCAGCATCCCTGGCATTTCCCACCCCAGCACCCACCGGGGTCCCTGGAACCCACCCTGCTCCTCCATCTCTGGCATCCACTGGTGTTCCTGGCACTCAGTGGGCTCCCCACCCCTGTCACCCTCCCAGTCTCCCGTCATCCCGCACCGGGATGTGGCTCTTGTAGACGTAGTGGTCACCACGGCGCTTGGTAATGAGCAGGGCCTTGTCGAAGAGGAAGAGGGCACGGTCATGGCGCACCCGCTGTGCCCGAAATGTGCCCTCCAGCACCAGCTCCCCATAGGTTGTCAGGTCCGGCCCCTTCCAGCCCAGCAGCAGCGACTGGATTTCCTGCACAGACACGGGGACAGGTGTTTCAGCAGCCCTGCCATGATGCCCATCTCGTGCCACCTGGTGCCACCCACTGCCCCTGTGGTGTCCCCCCGGTGCCTACCTGCTGGCGGATGGCGTGCTCATGCTTGCGCTTCATGTCATTGATGTACCAGGCCACGCAGGTCATGGTGTCAATGGCCTCCAGCACCAGCTCGTAGTCGTCCCCTGCCTTGTGCTCGAAGTGCCTCGCGATCTCCTGGGCACAGCACATGGCATCAGAGCATGGGGATGTGCTGTGCCTGGTGCCTGGACTGCTCTAGGCACCCAAGCCGTGTCCCTGTGCCACTCCAGGCACCCAGGCTGTGCCAGATGCCCATGGCCTCTCCCTGTGTCACCCCAGGCTGTGCCAGGTGCCCACTCCACAGCAGGTGCCCACACCGTGCTGTGCCAGGCGCCAGGCGCTCACCTGGAGCAGCAGGTGGTACTTGAGGATCCTCTGGACAGGCTTGAGCAGGTAGGCCCCAAGGGGTAGTGCGTGGCGCAGCTGCTCCTGGCATTCCCGCAGGAACCGCGCCTGGACCTTGCTCCTCATGCATTCGGTCAGTGCTGCCACCGAGCTGCGGGCAGGGAGGGTGCTCAGACCCCTGCCCACCCATGTGCCCCCTGCCCACCTCCCTGCTCACCCAGCTGTGGCCCCCACCCACCTGGGGTAGTTGTTGCAGTACTGGGTGTAGATGGCAAATTCCTGGCTCTGCAGGTAAGGGGAACACGGTGAGAGTCTGGTATGACCACATGTCGTCCCTGGTGTCCCCACAGTGCTCCCTGTGCCCTTACCCGGGTGACGAAGCACATGGCCACAGCCACGGGGTCACTGGCGCAGCTCTCCAGGTTTTGCAAGAGGGTGCTGGGGGGCACAGAGGGAACAGGGTGACCACAGCCCCCCACACACAACCCCCCACACACCCCTGTCACCTCCCAGTGGGACCTGCTTCCCCACCTGCTGAGCTCGTAGATGTCCTCGATGTTCCCGAAGAGCGCGCTGACCTGCTCCGGCCGCAGCACCGGCTCCTCTGCGTCGATGATCTTGCCCAGGTAACCCTGCCGAGCACCCACGGTGGCACCATTGCACCCCCAGCCCCCAAACTGTGCCCAAGGGGTGTCCCCCTGTGTGCCCCCTGGCACCCACCTCCACGATGCTGCGCAGATCACGGGCATAGGTGCGCTCTGACTCCACGATCTCCTGCACCACGCGGTCCAGGTAGCTGGGCTTGGCCCCGGGACCCCCGAAAGCTGCCAGGGGGTGCCCACTACGGGCACCCGGCCACCCCCCTGGGGACGCGTTGTTGTTGGAGTTATGGAGCCCCTCGGCCCACGCCTCGGTCCCGGTGCTGGGCGGATCCTCCATGGCACAGCTGGGCTCCGGGCTCAGGGCAGGGCGCTGTGGGCACACGGGCACTGGCATCCCGGCATCCCCTGGCACCGGCGGGGCACAGAGCGGCTCTGGCAGGAGAATGGCGGGTTAGGGGATGCGGAGACCCCCCAAATATGGGTGGTGTGGGGCACCAAGGGGGGGGTCACCCTGATGAAGAGCCCTGATGGCCAAACCCTCTATGCCAAGGGTTGCCAGCATCCCCCTACCCCAAAAATCCCTGGATACAGCACAACGGGGTCTCAGCACAGCCCACCAATGCCGAGATTTGGGAGTTCAGCCCCCCCTCCTCATCCCAGACCCGGGGACCGTGCCGGGACCAGGTGGGACGAGCGCCTCCGCCCCCACCCACCGGGGCAGTGCGTCACCGCCGCGCCCGCGGGACACTTTCCAGGTGAGCTCAGCTCCGGCTCGCCCTTCCGGACCACCGGTGCCACCGGGATCCTCCCGTGCCACCGAAACCGCACAGTGCCACAAACATGGTTGAGACACCCAGAAAACAGCGGCCAGTGGCAAAGCGTGTGGGAGTGTCGAGGCCCCTGAGCCCGGTCACCGCGGCGGGTGGCCCTGGGGACAGTGACCTTGAGCTAGGCCACGTGCTGCGCCGGCGGCGTGGCCACCTGAGCCCCCCGGCACCCCCTGTGCCGGCACCCAACCGGTCAGGCCGGTTCCCGCCGGCGCTTCCCCACACCCACCGTGCCGCGTGGCCGCCATCCAGCCGCCGCCCTCCCCGGGGCTTCCCCGAGCACGCCCGGAGCCCCCCAAAAAGCCACCGCGGTGCCTCCTAAGTGGGGTCCAGCCCCATGTCCCCAGTGGTGCCACAGCCCGGGACTCCGGGTGCTGGCACATCTGACCCTGCCATGGGGCACCTCCTGGGCACCCCGGATCTGGGTGATTTGGGGAGCAGCTTCCCCAGCCCCCAAATTCCTCACCCCTACAGGCATGGGGCACCCGGTCCCAGGGTCACCTCAGCCCCGGGGTGGGCACCCAGCCGGTGACACCGGAGACAGCAGACTCCGAGCATCCTTCCCGGCAGTGTCCGACCCCGATCCCACCCTGCTGGGGGGACAAAAGGAGACCCCCAGGTGGCACTGGGGGACCAGACGGGGCTCCCCCACCTAACACCCGGCCGGGGATTTGTGGCTACCGCAGCTCGTCCCCGAAGGCCACCCCCGGCCATCCTAATCCGCTCAGTGCACCGGGATTACGGCGCCGGTCCCACGTCACCGGGACCGTGGCCACTCGCCTCGGCCCCTCGGCCACCGTCATCCCGCCCCGGTGATCGGGGGGGTTGATCCTCTTACCCCCCCAGTGTCACCTCCGTGGGCACGCGGCCGCCCAGAGCCCTCCGGCTCCCGCCTGCTCCGGGTGGGATTAGCTCTGACCTTCACCGCCCGGACCCTCCCCAACCCCGCCACAGAGGACGGGCGATCCCCCTGGAGTGCCGAACAGGGGGCTCTGGTGGGTCCCCAAAACTCCCCGGTGGGGGAAACTGAGGCAGAGGCCGGGTTTGTTGTGCCGAGCCGCCGGTGCCGGCGGGAGGGAGGTGGGATTTTCTCCCCACCGTGGGATCGCCGGCCCCGCTGCACATTCCAGCGCGGGAGCTGGGGCGCGAGGCACAGCCCACGGCGTTTTCCCAGGATCCCGGCACGGCACGGCACGGCACGCCGGGAGAGGGGCCGCGGCGCGCCAGCCCGCCGGAGCCATATAAGGGCAGGCGGTTCACCATTTCCAGGCATTTTCCAGAATCCCAGCGGCCTTGGGAGCGGGGAGGTCGCCGCCGGCTCCAGCGCAGCTGCCGCGGCCGTCGCTCCCGGCCCCGGCTGGCACCGCCGCTGCCCGGCGGGCACGGGCTGGGCGCCGGCGCTCCCGCCCGCGGGGACTCGGGGGGCTCGGCACCACGGGGGTCCCCGTGTCACGGCATTCCCGGGACAAGGCGGCACGGACCCGCGGGGCTGACAAAGCCTCTTAGTGCCCGGCGCCCATGGCGTCGCGCCGCCTAATCCCGACGGAGGGGCGCAGGACACCCCCACCTCCCACTGGGACCCCTGTCCAGAGTCACCCCACATGCCACCCCCGGCCCGGCCTGAGGACCGCCCCCAGTTTCTCTGGGTGCCTGTCCCGGGGGTCTCCCAGCACCCCCAGGTCCTGCTGTCTCTTGCCCCTCGGGGACCCCCAGGATCCACAGCTCCCACCTCGTGGGGACCCCCAGCTCCTGCCCCACTACGGGCATCCCTGGACCCACGAATCCTGCCTAACCGGGGCTCGTGGATCCTGCTCCACCGGGATGCAACGGCTCCTGCCCCACCAGGACCCACGGATCCTGCTCCACCGGGACCCACGGATCCCGCCGCGCGGGAATGCAACGGCTCCCGCCCCATCGGGACCCAGGGATCCCACTCCACCGGGATGAAACGGCTCCCACTCACCAGGACCCTCAGCTCCCGCTTCACCGGGATGCAACGGAGATCCCGCCCCACAGGGAGACCCTCGCTGCCGGGGACCCTCGGGACCGCCCTCTCCCGCCGGGCGGGGACCCCCGGCTCCCCTCCCGCGGACCCCACGGCCGTTCCCCGTTCCCGCCCGGGCCAGACTCACCGCGCTCCGCTACCGCCGCCGCCCCGTCCCGCCCCGTCCCGGCCGTGCCCGCAGGAAGCAGCGGGAGCGCCCCGGGGCGGGGACAGCGGCCGCCCCGCCCGGCCCCGGGAACGGGGACTCCCGGGAATGGGAGCGGGACAGGACCGGAGCGAGCCCGGGCGTGACCGCGGGGCACGGTCCGGTACTGTCCCGGTCCCGGTGAGTCCAGGTGTGGTCCCGGTACAGTCCTTGGTACGGTCCTGACACGGTCCCGGCACAGTCCAGGTATGGTCCAGGTACTGTCCTGGTACGGTCCTGGCATTGTCCCGGTACTGTTCCGGTACAGAACTAGGCGTGCTTCTGGCATGGTCCCGGTACTGTCCAGGCACACTCCCGAGACGGTCCCGGGACGGTCCTGATCCTGTCCCGGGATGCACGAGCATGGCGGAGGGGAGCCCGTACCCACCGTTGGGTCCCTTCCCAGCGGACACGGGCACCCGAAGGGGTCCCAGCCCCAGCCATGGACACCCCCATTCCTGCCCGAGGGGACATAGACACCCAGTGCCACCAGCCACGGGGGATGCGGGGCACCCCTCGGTGCCAAGGCAGGATGGGTGCCCGCGGGCAGGGGCTGGTCCCAATACCCTTCCATCCCACCTCAGCCCCTTCCATCACTGGTTCACAGCCCTGGCACTGCCATGACACTTGAGCCCCCAAATCCAACTGCGTGCCAGCTCCCCATACCAACACCAGGGGCTTCGACCCACCCCCCTCCAATAAAGCTGGGGGCCAGCTGGAGCCCCCGGCCCCTCACGGCACCTGCCACCAGAATGGGCCCATTCTGCAGGCAGGCGCCTCGTGCCACTGGCGCTGGATCCTGCTCAAAGGCCAGATTGTTCCGAGCAGAGCAGAAGCTTGGCCGGGCCCGGCACTGGCACTGTGAGGCATCATGGGGGGACGTGTGGCATTCGTGGGATGGTGGGGTCCCCACTGTCCTCACCAATACAGGAACATGTGCTCTGCCACCGGCTGGGTCCAATGTGCTGGACATGCCCAGGAAGGTGGCTGTGGCTGCTTCGCCGGGATGAGGTGTGGGCACAGGTGGGTGTAGGGAGCTGGCAGGGTGGGTGCTGCTGAGGGCACATGTCCCCATTAAGCCAGTCCCCCTGTCCTCTCCCCCCAGTGTCCTGCCCCAAATCTCACAGACCCTCCTCAAACCGCCTCCCCAAATCCCCCTTCCCTTCTCCCCATATCCACTCTCCCTGTAGCCGCTCCTGTTCCCCTCTCCCTGTATCCCCTCCCCAGACCTTCTCCCCATTCTCTCCTCCCCATAGTCTCCTTCTGATACCTCCACCCCAGACCCTCTCCCCACCCTCCTGCCCCCGTCCTCCCGCCCGCCAGGGGGCGCCCGCCCCCTCCCCTTCCCGTCGTGCCCCGCGCGGCTGAGGCGGGAACGCGGCGGCTCAAGATGGCGGCGGCCCTGGCGGCGCGGAGCTGCCTCGAGCTGAGCGCGGCCGGCCGGGCCCCTCCGCGACCCCCGCAGGAGCTGCTCTTCGTGCCCCCCGGCATCGCCCCGCTCCCCGCCGGGCGCTACAGCGACAGCGCCGGCGGCTTCTGCTACCAAGAGAGCGCGCAGCTCGGGGCCGCCACCAGGAATCGCTGGGTGCGATGGTGAGTGCACGCCCCCGTCCGCCTTGCCGCGCTTAGACCCTTGTCAGCCGCACCTCTCCCCTTATGAGACCCTCCTGTCCCTCAGATCCTCCTCATCCTCATTTCTGGCCTTCTCTGCCTTCTCAGACCCTCCTTATCCTTACGTTTGCCCCTCTGTTCCCGCAGGAGCACGTCGGGGGACACGGTGGAGCTGGTGGAGGAGTCCCTGGACGTGAACCTGCTGAACAACGCGGTGCGGGTGCGGATCCAGGGCTGCCCGTTCCTGCCGGGCGGGATCCACCTGTGCGAGGTGCAGAGTCATCTGGTGGTGCTGCTGCTCACGGCGCAGACGGTGCACCGGCTGCTGCTCCCGCACCCCGCCCGTCTCTACCGCAGCGTGAGTGCCGGGAACGCCGCCGAGGGAGGGGGCAGGTGGCCCAAGATACATTGGGAACAAGAGGGAAAAGAGTAGGTTTGGGGAATTTAGCCCTGTTTTGCTCAGGAACTGGCTGGGTCTCCCACCTGTGTCATGTGGACTGTGGTGACGCTGGAGTTGAGCTGCTGCTGGGAATGAGCCTTGGCTTTTCCAGAGCCCTTCCTGGTTGGATTGTCTTTTTTTTCCCCACCTGAGAAGGCTGCAGGCTGGTTTTGTCTGGGTTGGAATCTATACTTTGTGTGGAAGATGAATCCTAGCCAGAGTTCATATCACATTTACCATCTTTCCACGAATGTGGGTTGGAACTGGATGGTTTTTAAGGTCTCTTCTGATTGAAACCATTCCAGGATTCTGTGATTCTCCCCATTTGCTCTGACTTTTCCTCTTATGCCTGCTGTTTGCCAGCATCCTCTACTCTCTTGGAGAGCTTCTGTCCTGCTTTTAGAGCTCCGGAGGGCTTTCCCAAGGGATGACCCTGTGCTGTGGCAGAACTGCTCTTCCTGGCTTTTGTCACCAGCGGTTTTCTCTGAGCTATCCCAGAGATTTTTTACTGGAAAAATCCTTTTTGTTGAGGAGACAGTTGCCATTTCATCAGTGTCTGGTGGGGTTTTTTTCTGTGCCTTAGATATGTGCCCTCAGGATTTGCTGTTTTATGGAATCCTCTAGGGTCATGGAGTCCAGCCAATTCCCCAGCATTGCCAAGGCCACCCATGTCCCCAAGCGCCACATCCACACGGGATGGGAACTCCACCACTGGAGCCTGTTCCAGTGCCTGATAACCCCTTCCACGAAGGAATTTTCCCTGATATCCCACCTAAACCTCCCCTGGCACAACTTGAGGCTGTTTTCTGCTGTTTCCCCCCAGGAGCTGATAACGGAGAGCCAAGTGCAGTCCGTGTTTACGGATATCAGCAAAATCCACATCAGGGATCCCTCCAATTACTACGTGATTCCCAGTGTTCCAGGGCTGGCTCCCAACTCTGTGGCCTCTGCAGCCTGGCTGAGCAGCGAGGGCGAGGCTCTCTTTGCCCTTCCCTCTGCCTCGGGAGGGATCTTTGTCCTTAAGCTGCCTCCTCCTGATGCTCCAGGTAAGGATTGGGCACTACAACCCCTCTCCCATCTTGGAATTTCATTTAATCTTCATTTTTTGGTTTTCCTCTTGTTTTTGAAGGAAGTGTTTCTGTCGTGGAATTGAAGCAGAGCTCGGTGGTGCAGCGTTTCCTCACAGGCTGGATGCCAACTGCCATCAGGTGAATGCCTGTAGACGGATAAACTGAGCTAATTTTGGCTTTTGGATCACCTCACCTGGAATTTTTAGCTCGAGTCACACAGGCACCTATAAATACTCCACCCAAAAAAGTTAACGGGGTCACAGGAGCTATCAGAATACGGAAGTTGGGAGCGGAATGCTGGATTAGCAGGGTCCTGCTGATTCCATGTGTCTGTGAATATGTTCTCTAGTAATTGGCCTGCAAGGATTTGCCCAGGATGTGGCTTGCAGCCAGCATGGATTAGGGATTACGCTGCCCTGGTGCTGAGGAGCCAGGCGCGTTCCTGACAAGTAGCGGTTGCGTGGGGATCACACGGATGCTCCGTGGTGGATTGGGATCGTTAGGGTTGGGATTGTTAGGGTAGTTTAGAGCATGCAGCCAAATCCTAGGGCCTTTTCATTGGAAGTGAGAATGAGTCCCTTGATGCCCTGAGTGACTTTGACCATCAAGGGGGTATTGCCCGGGGGCTGTCAGGATCCTTACTTGTGGCTTCTTGGATCCTTGTCAGGGGCTGGCAGGATCTGTGCTGGGGGCTGCTTGGGTCCGTGTTTGGGGCTGCTCAGATCCTTTTTTCCCTCTGGATCCTTCGCCTACATTCTGCAAGTACCAGGCTGGGGATGGGGAAGTGGGAATGTGCTTCAGTTCCACCAAAGCAAGTGAAGAACTGGGTGTAACTGGTGTGGTGGGATCGTGTCCTCTGTGGATACTGAAACATTACCTTCTCCTGGTCTCACCCCACTGATTTATTTGGATTTAAACACAGTGGTGGAACCCCAGTGCCTTGGATCGCTGCACCTGCCTTGATTTTAGAATCATGAAATCCTGGAATGGTTTGAGTTGGAAGGGGCCTTAAAGCTCATCCAGTCCCACCTGCTGCCTAGGGCGGGACACCTTCCACTAGACCAGGTTGCTCCAAGCCCTGTCCAGGCTGTGTTTGGACACTTCCAGGGGTGGGGAATTTTCTTTGAAGGTGTTGATGTAACCTCTGGCTTTCCAGAGGCGATGGCGGCCCCTCAGATGTGCCTGTCAGCCTCTCCGTGCACTGCCTGGATCACGACGCCTTCCTTTTCGCCCTCTGCCAGGACCATAAGCTCCGGATGTGGTCCTACAAGGTGAGCAGAACCTGGGTTTGGAGGAGCAAAATGAAGCCCAAGGAATCACGGGTGAATGCTTGGCATGGATCTGTCTCCCATTAAATTGTAGCTATGGCTTCTCCACGCTGGGATTTGGGACAATATGTGAGTACAGTTGTAGTGTTTGTAGCAGCGTCTGGGAAGCAAAGGGTTTCCTGCCCAGCCTCATTCCTGGGATAAGGGTTATTTCCAGACCTACTGGAGCATTTGGGAAGGCAGGCAGGAGCGCTTTGAGCCTCAAGGAGCCATCCCAAATGGATTTTCTCTTGCTTTCAGCAGTAATGAAAGTGTCTTTGTCAACAAGAAGTTAATAAAAGCCTCTTGCTCCAGATATTGAGTGCCGGAGCTAATGGAGCAGCACGGCGCTTTCACGGCTCAGTGGCACTGGAATGTGCTGTGAGAGGGAGGGGAAGCTTTATCCTACGTGCCTGGGCTCCGGCAGCCTGTGGGATTGGTGGGAAGGGGGCCTAGGTGAGCTGGGAGAAGCTAAAGATTCAGGTAAATGTATGGAGCCTTAATTTACATCCTTTGTGGAAAACTCTGGGCAGATGTTGTCTGGAAGGGGAAGGAGAGGAGGGAGATGAGCAGTTTCTCAATCCTGAGTCTTTCTTAAGCCGCTCTCCCGATACTTCTGTTGTTTGCAGGATCAGATGTGCCTGATGGTGGCGGACCTGCTGGAATTCATGCCTGTCAGCAGGGACCTGCGGCTGGCGGCCGGCACCGGGCACCGCCTGCGCCTGGCCTTCTCCCAGTCCCTGGGCCTTTACCTGGGAGTCTACATGCACGCTCCCAAGCGAGGGCAGGTATGGAGCCACGGGTGCTTCAGGCTGCAGGAAGAGGAGTCATTCCCCTAGGACTTGGGTTTGGAAGGCAAGAAATAGGGAAAAGTTCTACGTGTGATCCTCTGGAGGGATCAGTGCTTTCTAAATAGGCATTTTTTCCCTCACAACCCTGTGGGATATATGTGCCCGAGCCCTGGGAGTGGAATTCCTTGTGTGACTAAGCTGATCCGTGAGGGCTAGTTCACTTGTTTACCTCCTGCTCTGAAAGCGTGGACGTGCCGTGGGAAAAGGAAAGGTCCAAGAGGAGCTAAAAGCATGGAAATGCTGATGGTGTGTTTACACTGGGCTCCTGGGACCATGTGGATGCTTCTGCAACTTGGGGAGAACTTTTTGTGGAGAACGATAAATTTAGCAGGAGGGGAATGACGGCACAGACCAGGCTCATCTGTTGGACAGCTTATCCCGTTCTCCAGGGAATTCTCACACAGAACAGGAGTGTGTAACATGAGTCCTGCTGGCCCAGCTCTGCTGTAGGAAGAACATGCAGAGCTGGGCCTGCAGCTGAGGAATTGGGTCTTTCCCACCTTAGTCTCCCTCTTTTCCCACATCTTGGGGTCACTGGCAGTGCCAGGTGTGGTTGTCTTACAGTTTTTCAGGTTTAGTGTTTGGAAACAGCTGGGAGTCCTTTGGGTCCAGGCAAGGGTGAATTTCCTTGGGGAGAGGGGTGAAGCCAAGGTGTCAGTGCAGAGGATCCAGTGGTGTGTTCAGCTCACCCCTCTTGTCTTCTAGGTTGTTACCCCTAACACCAGGCAGGGAGAGGGACTGGAATTATGAGATTCCCTGAGATGTGTTGGTTTAGTCCTTCAGGAAATTATTTATGAGGTGTGTTTGTAGTTTTGTGTCTTCCAGCTGGTGAGCACTGAGAGCAACCGCTACAGCCTTGACCACATCTCCTCCCTGTTCTCCTCACAGGTGAGAGCTGGGGCCTGGCCCCCAGGAGGGAAGGGCCTGGACTTTCGGATTTAAATCATAGAGTCATGGAATGGTTGGGTTGGAAGGGACCCCTTAAAGCTCATCTTGTTCCAACCTCCTGCCGTGGGCAGAGACATCTTCCACTAGACCAGGTTGCTCCAAGCCCTGTCCAACCTGGCCTTGGACACTTTCAGGGATGGGGCAGCCACAGCTTCTCTGGGCAACTTCAGCACCCTCACAGGGAGCAATTTCTTCCCCATATCCCATCTGAATCTCCTCTTTTTCAGTTTAGAGCCATTCCCCCTTGTCCCGTCACTCCAAGCCCTTGTCCAAAGTCCCTCTCCATCTTTCTTGTAGGCTTCCTTCAGGTACTGGAAGAGGCAATTAGTTCGCCCCAAAGCTTTCTCTTTTTCAGGATGAACAATTCCCAAAACCTGTTAAATTCCACAAGGGAATGTTTTACTGTTGTTAAGTACCCACCTTTCTCTGCTGTACTCTCATTTGGGGATAAGAAAGGAAATTGGCTCTTTCCCTCTTTCTTAGGAGACTCTGGTTGACTTTGCCTTAACCTCAGCCGAGATCTGGGCACTGTGGCACAACGAGGAGAACCAAACTGTTGTGAAGTACATCAACTTTGAGCAGTGAGTTTTGGGCATGGATCACTGGGATAACTGCAGGAAAACCCTGACAGAGCTCCTCAACTTAGAGGTTTATACTCTAGCTGCTGGAACATGGAAAATATAAAAATGCAGGCAGCAGGATTGCTGGAAGCGGAGTTTGAGCGTGGCAGAGGGAGCGTTGTGCTTCCCCACAGCTCCTTCAAAACAATCAGGTGGTCCCTTCCAGGAAAAAGCATGTTTTGGGGAGATGGTGATAGGAAAGGATCATCCCTGAATATAAAGCTGAGAGGGTAGGTTGGTGCAGAGTTGAACAGTGGATGAAAAATGCTGTGAGTGTGCAAATTTTGGGAGAAGAGGCTACTGGTCAGTCTGAGAGTTGCTTGTGAGCTCGTGGGATGGGGAGAACAATTAAAGTGAAGGATTCTAACCTGTTCCATCAGCTTATGGCTAGGAATGCCACAGTTAACCTCTCCTGCCCAAATCTGTCCCTTGTCACTGTGCAAACCTCCTGTTTCCAGACCCAGAGGGCTGGGCTGGTTTTGCTGTCGAAAGCCAGAGGTTTGGTTCAGGTGGATGCCAAGCTGATTCCAGGTTTGTTTCCCTCCAGGAATGTTGCAGGCCAGTGGAACCAGGTGTTTGTGCAGCCGCTCCCTGAGGAGGAGGTGACGGTCCGACAGGATCAGGACCCTAGGGTGAGCCAGCCGTAAAACAGCACCAAAAATAACGGGGTCACTCAGGAGAGAAAATGGGAATAAACAAAGTCTGGAGTGTGCAGGAGGCCTTTTTTGATCCCAGGTTGGAGCAGGGTGTGGACAGAAACACAGACCCAGGGGATGATGTTGAGAATGGGAGGAAAGACCAGAAACAGCAGCTTAAATGTTCTCCTCATCCTTCAGCTTCCTTAAGTCATTATCTTTTTGCAGGAAACCTACCTGGAATATCTTTTCATGCCGGGCCGGTTCACTAATGCAGCTATCCAGAAGGCTTTGCAGGTAGGTGAGAGGGAATTTGGGATGCTCTCCGTTCATCCTTTTCCTGGCTCTTTAGATGTGAGGCAGCAGGATTCCTTGGAGCTCTTGCCAGGCATGTTTTCATGTGGAATCCCTGGAGCGAGTTGGTGGCTGCTGGGCCGTGCTGCAGCCGCTGTTTGCCCACAGCCGGAGGCAGAACCTGGAATCCAGATGATTTTTTTCCCCTTGGATAGCACAGCAAGTTGCTGAGCTCGTTTTTCATTCCTGCTGATTTAGCCAGGAGAATGGGGACTCAGCGCCCCGTGGTGCTGTTTGTCAGGATATGTCATGGAATCATGGAATTATTAAGGTTGGAAAAGCTCTCTGAGATGGTGGAATACAACTGTTCCCTCCAGCACTGCCAAGGCCACCACTAAGCCATGTCCCCGAGTGCCACATCACATGGCTTTTAAATCCCCTGAGGTGTGGTGGCTGCACACTGCCATGCATCCATGTATCCCAAATTTAGCATCCAGACCTTTCTTTTAACACTTCATCCCACAAAGTGCTGGCTTATGCTCTTGTCCTGCTTTACCTCACTCAGTGCTGCTTGAACCCTTGGTCAGACTTTTATTTTGCCTTAAAATCCCAAGTTTCCTGTGCTGCTTTGCAGATCTTTTCTCAAGGAACTGAGAGGCACATGGATCTGACGTGGGATGAGTTAAGGAAGGAGGTCACCTTAGCTGTGGAAAACGAGGTGAGATGGATTTTCCTTCCAGGATATTGTGTTGTACATGGTGTCGTGATGTTTTAGGTCCCAAGTGATCCCAGGCCTTGGTTTATCCTTTGTTTCTCCAAAGGGAATGATGTGACTTTTTTTTAAAAAGTACAAGTCTTCATCATTCCTGCCTGGGATTTCCTTTCCCTCTTGGGTTTTTGGAATCCTTCTGGGTGTTGTGTCTCTGCTCACTGCATACACTTTGGTCACCCATCACACACTGCCCAGGCCACCACCATGCACAGCTGTTGCTCGTTATTTTGGAAGAGAATCCAAAATACAGGGATTATCTTCCAAATAATCCAAATGACAGTTATTAGGGGACCTACTTGAGAGATCCTTTTGCCCTTTTGGGTCTGAATTTCCCTCGTTTTATCCTATTTGTCCTTATTTTACTCCAGTATTCCTGATTCCTTTGTTGTGCCTCTGCTAGTTCCAGGGCAGTGTGACAGAATACGAGTGCTCCCCGGAGGAGTTTTGGCAGCTGCAGGTGGAATTCTGGTCCAAGTTCTATGCCTGCTGCCTGCAGTACCAGGAAGCTCTTTCCCGGCCCCTGGCCTTGCACCTGAACCCCTACACCAGCATGGTGTGCCTGCTGAAGAAGGTGAGGCTGGGTGGTGGTGAGATTCCCTGGACAAGTTTCTCCAGAGGATTTGGGAAGCTCACAGATTTTCTCCTCACCTTTCAGGGCTCCATGTCCTTCCTCGTGCCCTGCTCCTTGGTGGATCATCTCTATCTCCTTTCCAACGAGCACCTCCTGACTGAGGACGACGCTGCCATCTTTGAAGGTGAGGAGACATGGAGTTTTTTACCTCCTGTCAGGGGTGTGGGAGCTTCCATAGAGATCTCTTGAAGAGCTCCTGATCCACAGTCGCATGGAGATAGTTTTATTTTGGCTTTGCAAGGATTCTAATTTTGTGAAACTTGCCATCATGCTCACACCGGCAATTAAAAAAGAGTGTCAAGGCTGCCCATGGAATCATGGAATTGTTTGGGTTGGGAGAAATTCTTCCCTGTGAGGGTGGGGAGGCCCTGGCACAGGTTGCCCAGAGAAGCTGTGGCTGCCCTATCCCTGGAAGTGTCCAAGGCCAGGTTGGACAGGGCTTAGAGCAACCTGGGGTAGTGGAAAGTGTCCCTGCCCATAGCAGAGGGTGGAACTGAATGGGCTTTAAGGTCCCTTTGAACCCAAACCATTCCAGGATTTATGAAATGTTTTCACATCAGCTGTGGAAAGGGGCCCTGCTGTTCCTTGTCTCCGGGAAGTGAATGCCAGAGTGTGGAAAACATGTCATTAATATTGTCACCACAGTGCCCTCTGTGCTTTGCTGGCCCTGGAATGCCATTTCACTAGGAAAAAGGCTATGGAAAATGTTACCTAAGCTCCACTTTCATGCTTGAGTGATTTTTATATATTTTTGTAGAGCGGGATTGTCATCCATTTGGTTGAGCTTTTTGTGGAGCAGAGGGAGGGAAAGCTGGAGGCCTGGGCCAGATTTGGGAGCCCCAGCAGTTCCTGCCCTGGCTATTTTAAACAGTCACAGTCTCAAAAAACGGGATTTAATTTAAAATCTCATCCATAAAGGATTGCAGAGCCGAGCTGAGCCATTTTCTCCAGGATGTATTTTTTTGCACTAATTATTTCCTTTCAACCTGTGGCTGGAAAAGATCCCTTGGAGAGAATTTAATTTTTTTATTGTTGCATCATTTTGTATTTTCCGAATAGTGAAGCCCGAATCTTTCCCTTGTCAACTCCTGAGCTTTAATTTAGCCTCATCGTTAC
Organism: Lycocorax pyrrhopterus obiensis; assembly: GCA_014706295.1. Lineage (NCBI taxonomy): Eukaryota > Metazoa > Chordata > Aves > Passeriformes > Paradisaeidae > Lycocorax > Lycocorax pyrrhopterus. Next base: position 8,216,679 of record JACSVZ010000007.1, read on the forward strand.
TGGGGAAGGGTTTGGCACAGGGAACTGGGACCAGTCTGCTGTTACTGGTGATAGGAGCTGAACTAACTGGCTTTTGCATGGTCTTCCCACTTTCCCTTGGAAATCTCTTGGAAAATACACAGTTAGATTCTTTCATTGCAGATTTGGAGATGTCTCGTGATGTTGTCTGTCTTGTCCAGTGCCTTCGCCTGATCGGAGAATCAATTTCCATGGAAATGGCATTCATCATGGAAATGGCTTGCTCCCGCCTCCAGCCTCCAGAAAAGGCTGCAGAGCAGATCCTGGAGGACTTGATAGCTAATGACACGTAAGGAGATGTGTTTTCCAGAAGCTTCTCAGGGTGGCTGAGCTGGGATTGTCCAGAGCCGTCCTTGCTTGACATCCAAGGGCGTTTGAGGTGTGTGGGCTTCTTGCCCTGTGCTGCAGGAGACTTTTCCAGGGATGGGGACCGTGGTTTGGTGTCACTAGCAGGGTCTTCCATCCAGAACCTAGAGAGCAGGAGAGGGACAAATTCCTGTTAGGCATGGAAAGAAGTGCCTGGAGACAGTAGGAAGAGGTCAGAGCCTTGATCAAACCGTGTGGTTCCTGTGCTAACCTGAAATCATTCCCTCGTGGAATGCCAACTATCTGGCTGGTATTTCCTGATAGCCTGAGGGAGTGGAATAAATAGACTGGTCCCTGCAGGCGCTGTAATAAAACTCACAAGCCAGCCAAGGATTCCAGTTAGGAATGTCCAGGCTGATCAGATGCTGATCCTCACTGGAAGGGAGCGTAAGGGAGCCCTCTTCAGTTGGAACCTAAGGCTGCTGTTTGTGATGATGAGGATCTTTCTGATTTTGCAGGGAAAATGTGATGGAGGATATCCACAGCAAACTGCAGGAGATCAGGAACCCCATCCATGCCATCGGATTGCTCATCCGAGAGATGGACTATGAGACAGACGCTGACATGGAAAGAGGTGAAAGCTCTTCACCAGCTTCTGGGAAACGCTGGGAAGTGTCTTTATTCTGGGAATGGTTCCTGCCTGTGTGGGTCCTGCCTCACCTAGGTGGTTTTCCCCGCAGCTCCTCACCTGGCGCTGCGCATGAGCCTGTCCCAGCTGTTTGGCAGCAGCACCGCGGCACATGTGGTGTGTGGGGGGGTGGCCAAGATCTGCACTGTCCGCTTCCTCCTCTGCCGGGACCTGCTCATCCTCCAGCAGCTCCTGCTGCGCCTCGGAGATCCCGTGAGTAAAGCTCCGGCGCTACTGCCGTGCTCCTGGGACATGGGAATCTGTGGGGTTCTGCTGGTGGTGCAGGGCGGAGCTCTGTTTCTTCCCACAAGGCTGTTGGAAGAGCCCGAGGCCTGGGCAGGTCCTGCTCTCTCCTCCAGCTGCTTTTGTCTTCCTAAGCAAAGCAGCCTAATTCCCTTTATGCCGTGCTGAGCGTCCAGGAAGCAGGAAGCCAAGCTGTATTTGTGGGAGGAGGGCATGGATTCCAGCCTCCCGTATGAATCAGCACATGCAGCTCTCTCAGCTATCCCCCATCCCTCTCCCAGCACCAAAGGCAGCTCCATTCTCTTGCAGCACACTCCAGGGCTGCAGTTTCAGCCCCTTGGAAGCTGCTCCAGCCGGAGCAAACAGCCCACACTATGGTAGCTGTGTTTGGGGTGGTTGGATGGGCTGGTCTTGGTCTGTCCCATCGGGCCTGAGGCCACGTGAGGCACGGTGCTGCTGCTTTGGATGGACACAGGGATGCGGAACAAGTCCCCAGACAGGGACAGCCTTTGTTTAAACCAATATTATTTACTTAAGAATAACCAGAAATTTCCTGGTTGAAAATAAATCCCTTTTTCCTGGATAAGGTTGTCCTGGTAGCATTTAAGGTGCGTTGCAAGGTGCCCTCTGGACCTAGGCTCTCCCAGACCAGGCATGTGACCTGCTGCTTTCCCACCTTTACATACCTGTGTCCTTCAAAAGCTTGGATTGTTTCTTCTCCTGTGACTCCTGCTGTTTGCTGGAGCTTATGGAGACCCTGCGGTGATCTCTGCAGCAAAGCCATGATTTCAGTCTCTGGGACAACAATCCTGGAATGCTTTGGGTTGGAAGGGATCTTAAAGACTGTTTAATTCCAAGGCCGTGGCATGGGCAGGTGCATTTTCCACTAGGCCAGGTTTCTCCAAGCACCTTCCAGCCTGGCCTTGAACGCTTCCAGAGGTAGGACAAGAGTCCTGCTGGTTCCCTGGGAGGGCTGAGTTCCTGCCACGCTGTTGAGCACCTTGGTGTTGGCAGGAGGGATGAGCTGGGCCTGACACAAACCTCTCTGGTTGCCCTTGTCCTGCTGTTGCTCCAAGTGTGCCAAGCTCTGTGCTCTGTGTTTTCCTTGCAGATGGTTTTGGGAGGGGGACAGCTCTTCCAGTCCCAGCAGGACCTACTGCACCGCACCTCTCCCCTGCTGCTGTCCTACTTCCTGATCCGGTGGGCGAGCCAGTGCCTGGCCTCCGACGTCCCTGTGGACACGCTGTAAGTTTCTACCTGGCCTGGCTTTGATTCCTCCTGAATCCACCTGAAATGCCCTCCCTGGTGTGGAAAGCAGGTGGTTGCTACGGGAGTATCATTCCAGGAGCACTGGGGAGGGTTTTTTTCCCCCTTCCATGTTCTGAGCTGACTCTGCCTTGTGCTAAATCTGCCCTGCGAGGCCTCGCTGTTCTGTGCTCCGTGGGAGTTGAACAATGAGCACAATTAAAGCGGGAGGTTTTGTTGTCTCTTCACTGATGGCTCCTTTCTTCCCTAGGGAATCTAATCTGCAGCATCTCTCCGTGTTGGAGTTAGCAGACACTACGGCTCTGACACCACACAAACTGGGTAAGGTGTCCACGGATCATCAACTCTCCCTTTCTGTTATTTAAGCCTGTCTCTGTCACCTGAGGGAAGTGCTTTATGCAGGGAGCTAATGGACTGTGTGGTTGAATGACCCTGATTTAAATGGGGATGTTTGTCAGGCTGTCCACAAAAAAAAAAAAAAACAAAACAACAACAAAGGATCTTGGAGGTTGGACTCGGATTTTATTCTCAGCCTGAGAAGGCTGGAAATGCCTCACTCAGCCAAAAGTTTTTCATTCTAACCCCGGCAGCATCAGCCAAACTCACCCCTCATTTACTTTACAGTGGCTGTAGTAGCTCAGACCAGGTCTGTCGCAGAATCCTGGAATGGTTTGGGTTGGAAGGACCTTAAAGCTCATCCTGTTCCACCCCCTGCTATGTCAGGGACACCTTCCACTACCTGGGGTTGCTCAGAGCAACCTGCTCCTTCCAGTGTGTCCTGCTCTCCAGCCTTTACCCTGCAGCAGCTCAGGGAAGCATTAAAATGTAGAAGTATTTTCTCAAAACGCATTTGAAAGCGTGGAAATAACTCCCCAAAACATTGCAGCTGATATTTGGTTCATATTTTTTAAGTTTTGCTGCAAAGATGTAAGTTTTGGGTTAGTTTTTTATTGGAAGAATATAAGGCAGCTTAATTAGGGAAATGCGGGCCTTGAAGTGGTTCCAGAGGGAGGAGGTGAACAGGGATGGGAAGGAAACATGCAGGTAAGAGCCTGCTGTGACTAGTCAGCACCTGGAGGCTGAGATACTTCAGAAGGAGCTGGGAAAATCTGGGACAAACAGACAGCAGTGCCACATGTGAGCTGGGAAAGAGCTTCCTCCACTTTCTGACATCCGTGATCCTCAGAGCCCAAGCTCTCCTGATGGAGAGTCTGGGTGCAGGAGGCAGCTGGAAATGTCAGCAAAGTTCAAAACATCCTTTGTGTGCGCCGGTGTCGTGGGTTATTTCTTGGCTGGCTCATGAGGAAAGTCCTGTTTGGCCAGCGTTCTTTGGGGAGAAGTATGCGAAACGTAGGGAAGGAGGTGGCAGCTCGGGGAGAGGCGTCAAGAACAGTCAGTAAGGGGGGATTTTTGGGGTGCTGGAATGATGAGGGAGGGATTGGAACAGCCAGCTCAGCACTCCCTCAGCCCTGTCGTGCTGGAAAGCTGCAGCTGGGCTGGGAATAACAAGTGGAGGGGGAGCAGAGCCATTTTTTTGTGTATTTTAATTGAGCTGTGGTTAATAAACACTGCAGGATGGGGCACTTTGATCTCCTGCTGCTCCCTCTGACTTAACCAGACGGCAGGAGAAATCCAAAACCAACAAACTGGAGTGTGGAACGTGCTTTTGGTTTGCCCTGGCTTAATCTGTGCTGTTTGGGCTGATGAGCACAGCACAGGGTGGAAAACCTGGGATCTCTGCTGCAGGCCCTCTACTCACTGTTCCTTTAATTTGTACTTCTAGTATCCGGCCCTCAAACAATCGTGGAGCTCTTCTTTCAGGAAGTGGCCAGAAAACACATCATATCCCGACTCTTCCTGCAACCAAACACCTCTTTGGCTGAGACAAGTTTGAACTGGCCCCACCTCATCACCTCGATAGTGGCTGATTTTCTGCCTCTCCTGTATCCTTGGCTGTGAATCCATTGCCACTGAGCCTCCTGCTGTTCCAAAATCAGTTTTCCACTTCCAAATTTCCAAGACAAGCCTCCTGAAGGAGCGAGGTTGTTGGCATTAGTGGGATTTGTGGGTATTTTAAGATTTCACAGATTTCATCCTGTTTAGGTGCACGATAAAGGATTTGAGTTTTTGACTTTAAGCCCCTGAGCTCTCACTACTTGACTTGGTGGGGTGGGATGCTGGGGGATTTGGAAGGGTAACAGGGGTCGGGATTAAATGTACTGGTGATTTTGTTCTAATATGGATAAATCTTATTACAGAATAATGACTTGTATAAAGAGCAGCTTAATCTTCTCTCCTTTTCCCCTACAAACAGAGCATGAGAGGCATGTTGGCTTCCAGACTAGTTACTTCTCCAAGGTCTCCAGTCTGGATTCTCCTGTGTTCCTTAACCTCTACTCAGATGGCCCAGCAATCCCGGCTTCCTCTTCCCAGAGTGCCTGATGGGGAGCTGTCAGTACACCCAGCTCCAGGTGAGTGCATCACGCCAGCCCTCTCACAGGTGCTGGAAAACTCCCCAAAATGTCATCTTTCCAGGTGCTGGAGTTCTGCTTTCCCCTAGTCATGGAATCCTGGAATGGTTTGGGTTGGAAGGGACTTCAGGGCTCATTCAGTTCCACCCCCTGCCATGGGCAGGGACACCTTCCTCTATCCCAGGTTGCTCCAAGCCCTGTCCAGCCTGGCGTTGGACACTTCCAGAGATGGGGCAGCCACAGCTTCTCTGGGCAACCTGTGCCAGGGCCTCCCCCCCCTCACAGGGAAGAATTTTTTCCCAATATCCAATGTAAATCTCCCCTGTTTTAGTTTTAAAACCACCACCCCTAATCACTGCTCTCTGAGCTGAGACAATGCCGCAGAGTGTTTGATGGGGAGTGATGTAAGATCATGGAATCCCAGAATGGTTTGGGTTGGAAAGGACCTTAAAGCTCACCTCATTCCACTCCCCTGCCATGGGGGAATTGTCTTCTGAATTTTCTCTTTCATCTGTTTTCAAGAGCATCCAGATACTCAGGTTTATGCTATTCCCTTTCCATGGAGGAGTTAATTCTCCTAGGGCTTGTCTGACTGCGTGATGCTGCACTCCTGAAACATCTTTGCAGAGCCTGTTTAAATATCCCAGCAATCCTAGAGCTTGTTGGCTGCTGGTGTGCCCACAGCCTTTCCTGTACCACCTTTGCCCGTGATTGCCCATGGGACCTGGGTTCAGAAGGATTTCTTCAGCCCAGAAAGGGCTCATCTGTTTCTTAAATGTCCTTATTAGTAAAAAACAGTGTGAGAAGCACCTGTCAACATGCCATCTCTGGCTGCTCCTGGCATCCCAGTAGCAGGGATGGTGAACTGCTGATTTCCAGGGGTTTTAGACTGCTGTATTTCAGATCACTGTTCCTCCACCTCTCTCGCTGTGCTCTTGGCAGCTGGAGTTGCTTGTGCTCAAGTTCTGACCCGCACAATTCCTTGTCTGCAGCTCCACGTGATGCTTCATCCCTGTCTGGGCATTCCTGGAGGCACCAGGGCCAGGCAGGCTGTTAGTGACGACCTGTTTTTCAGCAGAACCTTTTATCCTCCCAGCCCCTCATACCTGGGGGCTGAATTGCTTTCTTTTGTGTTGCTGCTGCTGAGAAGAATTGAGAGAAGAATTTCAATTCTTCAGAGGTTTTTAGCCAGGAAATGCCAAGATTGGAGCAGCATCGTTCTCCCTCCTGGCATATGTGCAGGCTTTGAATCTCCTCGCATTGCTTTCGCCTCGCTGGTGTCTCCTCCAGGCTTTTATCTCCGCAGAGCCCAGCTCCTCCTCCTCCCCACTGCCTTCTGTTCCTCTCCCCGATCCCAGTCGGTCACGGAAACTTGGATTAAGTGCCTTGACCCCAGGGAGATAACAGCAGCTTTGCTGTGAGCACGGTGACCCAAATTGTGGGTACAGGAAGCTCCTTGCAAGGAGCAGGTGGGCATGGGGACGGTCTAGTGGCAAAGCAGAGGCCTGGGACATGGGCCAAGCCTCTCCGTGTTGCTCATTGTGTGTGACAGGCTGGAGCAGGATTTATCCCTCGTAGCTGCTAATCCAGGCAGTGAATCCAGGCTCCGGATGCGTCGCCACGTGGTTTTGAGAGGACTTGTGGCCGGGAAAGGTGAGGCAAGAGGTGCTGGTGGTTTGTGCACCTGTAGAGGTGACTTGACTTCCAAGTCCTGGTTTCTCCTCCCAATTCCTGCTGAGTCCCATGGCCCTGCTAGCGGGACATGGCTGCTTCTCCAAGGATGACGAGGATGCTCTGCTGGCACAGGCCCAGGCTGGGTCATCTCACTTTATCTGTGCCCTCAGTGCTGTCGGCGCTCCCTACCTCATGCTGTAATCCATGTGCTTCCTTGGCTGCTGGCCCTCTCCTGCACAGGTATTCCCCTTCTAGCACCTGCCTTGCCAGCTGTCCCGCAGCCTTTGCTCTGCCCTCCATGTTCTGTCCACATTTCCTGTGCCGTTCCCTGCAACAGGATGTAGGAGGAATCCTGTTTGATTTTGGGGTGTGTTGGGAGCTGTTTCTGAGGTGCTTCATATAGACACTGGAGCTGTTTAGAGCAGTTTTTTTCCCAGGAGCATGTGGGGGATATCTCCCCCTTACAGGGCTGGAGCAGTACTGCTCTGGAGAACTGAGAGAGCTGGGAATGTTCAGCCTGGAGAAGAGAAGGCTCCAAGGTCTCCTCGAAGCCTCTTGCAGTGTGCAAAGGGGCTCCGAGAGAGCTGGAGAGGGGCTTTGAACAAGGACCTAGACTGACAGGACAATGAGGAATGGCTTCATCCTGACAGAGGGCAGGGCTAGATGGGATATTGGGAAGAAATTCTTCCTTGTATGGGTAGTGAGGCCCTGGCACAGGTTGCCCCGAGAAGGTGTGGCTGCCCCATCCCTGGAAGTGTCCAAGGCCAAACTGGACAGGGCTTGGAGCAACCTGATGTGGTGGAAAGTGTCCCTGCCTTTCACAGGGACATGGGTCTGGATGAGCTGTAAGGGGTCCCTTCCAACCCAAATGATTCCATGATTCTATGATCAGTGCATCCAAGGGACTTTGGGGCTGGAAAGACTAGCCCCCAAGCTGGAGAAGCAGGATTTGTCTGAGCACAGCAGCTAAAGGGGCCACCAAAAACTTGGCTGGTCCTGGGTGCCTGCAGATCACATGTGAGCTGTGACCTGAATCCAAACTCCCATTCCTTCTCTCCTGTAGGAGTACATCCGCCTGCTGCAGCCATGGTGCCACGTGAACATGGGCTCCTGCTGCTTCATGATGGGCAGGTGCTACCTCGTCATGGGTGAAGGGCACAAGGTGAGGCCTTCCTTCATCTCCTTCTTGAGGTCTGGGAGCTTTTCCCTTGGGAGGGAGGAGTTGCACAGGAAACATCCTTCCCAAGCTCTGCCTGCTTTGGGAAAGGATGGGATTGGAGTGTCATGGTGGGATCTGCTTTTGGGGAAGATCTCACAAGCTTGGGACAGGCAGCACTGTCCCCTCACCTGTACAGCAGGTGGATCAGTCACCTGAGGGCACAGCGAGCTGATTCCAGGTCTGCTTCCAGGCTTTGGATTGCTTCTGCCAAGCTGCCTCTGAGGTGGGAAGAGAGGAGTTCCTGGACAGGCTGATCCAGCCTGAGGAGGGCGAGGTGGTCTCTACGCCACGTCTGCAGTACTATAACAAGGTACGGTCCTGAGCAGGCACCAAGTCCTTCCACACTGGAGAGAGTTCCTGCTCAATCCCTGGCTTTGGGGGAAGTGACTTGAGCCTCAGAAAAGTAGTTTTTGGAATGTGAAACATCTGTACTTTTTTTACTTTGTTTGGGGGTAATGAGAAGCTGAGTATGTGAAATTTAGGTACTTTCCACCTACTGGTTTCCTAATAGCCAAGGAGTTTGTTATCCAGCAGAAAAAGGCAGGATGAGATCCAGCTGCTGGAAGCAGAAGCCAGACATGTCTAGGCTCGATGTAAGATGCTGCCTAAGGGGAAGCTTATTAAGCTCTGAGGCAAATGAAAATGAGTATGTTTAAATTGAGATAGGATCTTTGTTCTGCATAGTGCCGTGGTTCAGGCAGGCTGCGAGCCTGGAGCTGGGCACTTGGTGCGGGATTCCCTGGGTTTAGGATCCAGAAAACTAATCATTAATGCTGAAATGGTTCAAAAATCCCCCATGCACAGAGGTGAACCCTCCAGAGAAGCCATAACCTGGTCCCATTGTGCTGGGATTTCATCCAGAGCCCTGTGGTTTACCCAAATCTTCCCTTTTTAAGTCTAATCCCTTAAAAGTCTTTAGGGGTAGGAGCAGCTCCTTAAAAAAAAAAAAACCCAACAAAAAAACCCCCTTGCCAACTCTTTACTGGAGTATTCCCCCCCCACCCCAGGTCCTTCGCTTGTTGGAGATGCTGGGTTTGCCAGAGCTGGTCATCGAGCTGGCCACCCTGGCCATCATGGAATCAGCAGATGACTGGAGAAGCCAGGTACAGCCACTTCTTTCCCAGCAAGCTGTTTCTTCAGGAACCTCTTCCACAGGAATTTCTTGCTGGTTTTCTAACTGGTTTGTGCTGTTTTCAGGCTACTTTGAGAACCTGCATCTTCAAACATCACTTGGATTTGGGGCACAATAGTGAAGCCTATGTAGCCCTAACACAAAACCCAGATCCAGGCAGGTAGGTGACAGGCTTATGCCTTTGTTGGAGCTTCATGGTCCCATTTTTCCATGAAACTGAAAGGAAAATGACACTTTAGGGGAGGGCATGGCTGCTGTGTTAAGTTAATGTGTAGAGGTGGGTTTAAAAATGTAGAGTTCATTTTTGGATGTTCATCTGAAGGACACCTGGGATTGGCACCTTCTCAGAAGTGGAAAATGGGAGGAAAAAAAACCATGAAGAGGCTGAAGGATCATGTGTAGCATACTATGTTTAAAAGCTTTAGGAGCCAAGTTGATTTAGTTTAATAAAGAAAAGATTTGATGTTGAGTTTTCAGTTTGGAAAGTGAACTGGGCAGAGGAAGCTTTATCCTAGCAGAGAAAAATGTTGAAATAACAGGGGAGAAATAGGAATGCTTTTTAAGTGATTGAGGTAGGGAGACTGCCCTCCTGAGAGGCCTTTCCAGAGGATCTCCATTTCCAGCACAGGAGAAACTTGAAGGTTTAAGTTGGTTCTAAGCCAGGAAAAAACTTGCGGAGCTCATCCGGAAGCAGGAGCTTGTCACAAAGTGGTTGTTCGTGGCTTAAATCCCGGGTTTGTTCCTGCTCCTGGGTTTGTTCCTGCTCCTGTGTTTATTCCTGCTCCTCCAAAGGGTTGTGCTTCCCTCTGCAGGCAGCTGGACTGCTTACGCCAGCTAGTGGTGGTTCTCTGCGAGCGATCCCAGCTCCAGGACCTGGTAGAATTCCCTTACGTGAACCTGCACAATGAGGTAATCCTGCGCTGGGATCATGGCTTGGGGGGACACAACCTTCCCTTTAAAGGGATTATGGACCCACTGGAGCCTCCATACGCTGCAGGTTGTTGGGATCATTGAGTCCCACGCTCGGGCCGTGGATCTGATGACTCACAACTACTACGAGCTGCTCTACGCCTTCCACGTGTACCGGCACAACTACCGGAAAGGTAAAGCTTGGGATGGCACCTTGTACCTGTCCACCCACCTGGGACACCCCTTCCCTGCCCCTGCCAGGTGTGTGGCCTCTCCAGGCTGTTGGCTGATGCACTTTTCCCTGTTTTCAGCTGGAACAGTGATGTTTGAGTATGGCATGCGGCTGGGCAGGGAGGTGCGGACGCTCCGAGGGCTCCAGAAGCAGGGAAATTGTTTCCTGGCTGCCATTAACTGCCTGCGGTTGATCCGCCCGGAATACGCCTGGATAGTGCAGCCAGCCTCTGGAGCTGTGGTAGGAACGCTGAGCTTCCTGCAAAGGAGCTTCCAAAATCCTTTCCGATGGGAACAGAGGCATTGGGCTTGTTAATCTGCTGCTCTTGGCCAACTGTCTTGCCCTGCTCATCAACCCTATCTATCACCCTTGTGCCATTCCCCCTTTTTTGGGGCAGGGGGGAAGCAGGATAACTTTGGGGATTTGGCTGGTGGATAGATAGGGGAATATATCACCTTGTGTTGAAGAGAGCAAATGTTTTGGGGAGTGTGAACAGCTGGAATACCAGTCCAGAGGAGAGTTAGTATAACAGGGGTTGTGTTTCAAATCCCAGTCAGGACTCAGGGTGGTGGTGGCTGCAGCCTGGTCACCTGATCGTGATGCTCCTGATAGCCAGGGATAAAGTAACCTGAGTTCCCAAGGGACTGCACAGCTTCCCTGGTCCAAATCAAGGCTTAAAATGGAGAGCTCTTGTTGGGATTTATCCTATCGGTGATTTATCTTCCAGAAACCAGGTGGGTATAAATCCTCTTTCTGCTTTTTCCTGCAAGTACGAGCGCCCAGGAGCATCCCCGAAGAGAAGCCACGATGGGGAGTGCATGGCTGTTCCCAGTAAGTGCCCAGTCCTGGTCCTTCCCATGCCTCTGGAGTTTCCACAGCCTGACTGCAGCTCCCATGTGAGCTGGGCGATGGCTCAGAGCAGCTCCTGCCTCCACCAGATCAATAATTTGTGGGATTTTAAGGTCGTTAACTCTCCCAGTATCTCCCAGTTGCAACATGCTGCCACTATTCCCCAAGGAATACAGCAATTTCCCCAAGGGAACAGCTATTCCCCAAGGAGCTCCTGTGCCTGCTCCTAACAGCTTGATGCCTTGACAGCACTTTTTTTCAGTGGAAGTAACTTGTAATTTAAAACAAAACCAGCTTTTTGAGGCAATTTCTAATTGTTCAAGGCTGTTTGTGCCCTTGGAAATCCTGTCAGGAATAAGCTCTGCCTGTGTCTGCCACAGCCTAGGATGTGGGATCAGGTTATCCTCAGTGTTCCAGCAGGAAAATTTAAGGTCAGGTATTTTTAAACCTGCTTTTTCTGAAGAGTTTTTTTTGTGGCATGTGCCTGGCAGGCAAAGCAGCAGCTGTTCCCAAATATTATCTAACATCTGGAGGAGGAGGAATGGGAGGATGGTATCAAGGACATAAGCACAGTCAAGGGAGCAGGGAAGGGTCAGCAAATCCTGATCATTCCTTTGGTGCTTTTTGGGGTACAAATCCTCTTAGGATGGGAGAGGGGTGTAGAGATGCTTTTACAAGGGCTCCAGGGAGACCTCAGAGCCTCTTCACTGCCTAAAGGGGCTTCAAGGGAGCTGGGCTTTGGACAAGGGATGGAGTGCCAGGGCGAGAGGGAATGGCTTCACACTGACAGAGGGCAGGAGTAGATGGAATGTTGGGAAAAAATTCTTCCCTGTGAGAGTGGTGAGGCCCTGGCACAGGTTGCCCAGAGAAGCTGTGGCTGCCCCATCCCTGGCAGTGTCCAAGGTCAGGTCAGATGGGGCTTGGAGCAACTTGGGATAGTAGAAGGTGTCTCTGCCCATGGAAGTGGATGAGTTTTAAGGTCCCTTCCAGCCCAAGCCATTCCGTGATTCTGTGACATTCTGCACAGTGCCCAAAGAGCCCTTTTTGAAATACTGAGAGCCCAGTATCCATCTGTTCCAGCCACTCGCCAGGTTGAGATCCTGGAGCTGGAGGATTTGGAGAGGGAATGTCTGCTGGCGCGGATCCGGCTGACCCTGGTGGAACACGACATGTCAGCAGCAGCTGTGGCAGGTGAGGGGCTTCAGCCACTGTCCTGCCCCAGAGGCAAACCCAGAAGCCACGAGGGACCATCAGATTCCCATCCCTACCATGAAGTCCCTGCCACTGACTTCAGCAGGTTCTGAGATGCACATCAGGAGAACCAGTTTTAAGTTTTCCACCTTTTTTTGGCTTTTCCAAGGTGCGGTGGTCTGCAGTGGGGGTGGGATGAGCTGAGCTTGGACAAAAAAAAGCATTTTGGAAATCATGGAAGCATAGAATTATTAAGATTGGGAAAAGACCTCCAAGATCATCAAATCCAACCTTTCTAATTGATGAATAATTTATTTTCCTGGACTATCCTGCTTCATGGAACAGTGTTAAAAAGCTGTCAAAGTTGTTTCTTTTTGTGGAGGAGGAAGGTACAGCTCTTCCACCTGGAGCCTTTTAGTATCTCTGGTACACGTTACACAACACATCCACATCTTTCCCCTCTAAATGTCAGGAGGAGGTGACTTCCCAGCGAGGGATTGCAGGGAAAGGATGGAACAGCTGCTTTGAGGGCAGAGTGGCGACGCAGGGAGCCGAGTGCCACAGTTTCTGTGCTGGCAGAGCTGAGTCGATGCCTTGTTTGCTTGGATACAGACCTGTGATGAGGCTGCCCCCTCCCTAACCTCAATGATCTGGGGGATCTTTTTCCAGCCTTAACAATTCCATGATTCTAAACAGCAGCAGCATTTGCCTGTCATGTACTGCTACTTGTGTTCCTCTCCGGTCTCTCTCTGGCTGGTGCCCCATCAGGGACAGCTCTGTGAGTCACAGCTGCTCTGTCCAGTCCCTTCAGGGATAACTCCTGGGCTTATGAGATGCTCCGGAGGCCAGGAAAGCCTCCAGCCATGGATTGAGGAGTATTGCTGCGGGGTGTTGGAGGCTGTTGGTGCCCTGCTGCTGCATCTCTCAATGAGTAACACAGGGCGAGGCCCCAGTGAGCACTGGGCTGTTACTGGGAGAGACTTTACCCGCTCTTCCTTCCCTTCAGGAAACTCCACGCCCGACGAAACGGTGTCTCTGCTGGTCCGGGCCGGGCTCTTCGACTCGGCCATCACCCTGTGCCAAACCTTCAAGCTGCCCTTGACACCCATCTTTGAGGGCCTCACCTTCAAGTACGTCCATGTGCCCTCCCACCTCAGGGGGCACAGGGCTGGAGGGATGCAGGGGCTCGGGAGTGGAACTTGTCCAAGAGCCTTCTTTTCCTGCCAGTCCAGCCTGGCTGTTCCTTGGGAATAGTCCTGCAAGGGGTGGCTTTGATGCCGGTGGGAAGGGGCTGGGCTCTTGAGGGACCCACCTTCCCATGGCTTTTGGTCGTGCAGGTGCATCAAGCTCCAGCTGGGAGGGGAAGCGGCGCAGGCAAAGGCCTGGGACTGGCTGGCAGCCAACCAGCTCTCAGCGCTGGTCACCACCAAGGAGTCCAGGTAAGTCTATCTCCACAGTTTGGGAGGAGGAGGAGCTGGAGACAGGAGCTCTGTTGGAATCCAGAGGGTCACAGGTCCTTAAAACACCTAAGGCCAGAACTGTAGGCCTGGAATGTGGGGAGAGCTGTGCTTCCACCCTGTCCCCACGTCACCTGGAGCACACCGTGGCCTCACAGACAAGGACAGGAGCTGCTGGCACGTGTTCCACGGGGAATTGTTTCCTCGCAGTGCCACAGATGAAGCCTGGAGGCTGCTGTCATCCTACTTGGAGCGTTACCCATCCCAGAACAGCCTGTACCATTGCTGCATCATCAACAAGCTCCTGGCACACGGGATACCTCTGCCCAACTGGCTCATTAACAGCTACAAGGTGAGAACAGGGAGACAAAACCCCCGAAATTCCATCTGTCCCAGAGCTGCCAGATCACCCTCACTTCAATGCACACCTGCCAGGTGCTCCATGCCCAGTACCAGAGCAGGTTCCTCTCAGCGTGGTCCCAGTCCTGGTCACATTCCCTGTCTGAGTTTCCCTCTTTCTGGCAGGAAGTGGATGCTGCTGAGCTGCTGCGCCTGTACCTGAACTACGATCTGCTGGAGGAGGCCGTGGATTTGGTCCTGGAGTACGTGGACGCTGTGCTGGGCAAAGGGCACCAGTATTTCGGGATCGAGGTGAGCTCACCCGCCGTTGGGATGTGGCGGGATGTTCCCTGGGGACATGATATGAGGGTTCCTGTCCTTTCCAGGTCCCTCTGTCCCCAACATCCCCCATGATGTGGCTCCCCTACACTGCCATTGACCAGCTGCTGCAGGCGCTGCGGGAGAGCAGCGCCAGCGAGAACAGCGTTGTGGTGGGTACTGAGCTCCCAAACACTGGGAGACAGGGTGGGATAGGCAGTGGGATGGGATGGGATCCCTCATGACTCCTGCCTCTCCCAGCTCTATGAGAAGCTGAACGACAGGATGGAGGACTACCAGCAGAAGGTCAGTGTGGCCACCATGGAGCGCCTGTACTGCCGGCCCTAGTCCAGGTGACATCCCCAGGAGCGTCACTATGCCACCCCGCGGTGCTGATTTTACCCATTGTTTTTCCATAAGGAACCGTTTCGGTTTGGGGAGGGGGAGTGCCCGATGGGTGTGTCCCCTCACTGTCCCTTTTGCCAGCAGTGGGTGAGCAACAGAGCTGGGGCGTGTGGCCGTGGCACCCCCTTGCTCTCCACCTCCTCCAGACATGGAACTGTTGAGAATTTCTTTTATTTATTGGTATGTTTTTGGATCAACTTTAATAAAATGGAAGCGTTATTTGAGGTGTGCATAAGGATGTGGTGGGAAAAGCGGGGACTATGGGGCTCCTCTCCCAGGATCATCCCCATACTGCCCTTGCCCTAGGGCTGGGATATAGGGCAGGATGGAGCTGTAGGGGGAAGGATGGAGCTATATCCCCAATGGATATAGCTTAAGGGAGGTTCAGGGGCAGAGGGTATAGGATGATAAGGGGCTATGGCCCCCAGGAAGAACTATAGGATCGTGCTATAGGATAGCATGGGACCACAACCCTGGAGGGCAGCACAGGGCTCTAGGGCAGGACGGGGCTCTGGGATAGGATGGGGTTCTAGGATCAAGTGATAGGGCCGTGCTCTAGGGGAGGATGGAGCCGCAGGTCCGCACGGGGCCGTAACCTCTTGCTCGTCCCCGTCCGTAGGGAGCGCGCGCCCGCGGTCCCGCTCCCGGGGGCGCGTCTCGCGCAGGCCCCGCCCCCCGGTGGCGTCACGCCCCCGCCCCCCGCGCACGGCGCGCGCGGCCACAGCCCTGAGGCGCAGCCGCCGCCGCCGCCATGGGGAAGAAGGCGCGGGCCGCGCCCGGGCGCCGGCCCATCCTGCAGCTCTCCCCGCCCGCGCCGCGCCGCGACGAGGCAGCGGGACCCGCGGGCGAGGGGGGCGACTCGGGCTCCGAACCGGGTAAGGCGACGAAGGCGGGTGTAAGCGGGGGGCGCTTTGTTGGCGGGGCGCGGCCTAGTGCGGCCTAGCGCGGCCTAGCGGGACCGGGGGCCCCGATCCGCCCTCCCCCGCGATCCCACCGGCCTGAGCCCGCCATAATTGACGCTTCTGTCCCGCAGATGAGCCCGAGACGGTGGCGGAGCCGCCCCGCAACCCGCCCAATCCGCCGCCTCCCGCTCCCGCCGCGGTCAAGGCCACAGGTAAGGGAGCGCCCTGGGGCGAGACGCGGGATTACATCCCCCCTAAAAAACTAGGGGGAGAATCTCAAGATTTAGCGGTGGAGCGGCCCCCGATGCACAATAATGATAAAAAAATGGGGGAGTTCTGGTTCTAAATGGGGCTTTTTGTCTTAAATTTGGAGGATTGATTCTCAAATGTCATTTTTTGGGTCCAAAACGTGACCCAAATGTAGGAGTTTGGTCCTTTGTGTGGTTTTTTTTTTTTTTGTCGTATATGTGGGGTTTTGGTCCTAAAAGTGGTGGGCTGTGAGGTTCCAAATAGTTTTTGGAGGTGCTGAGTGTGGATTTTCTGGTTTTAAGAGTGGTGGGTTTTGTCCTAAACGTAGGGGTTTTTGTGGGACTGTGTTTGTTCCCCTCTCCATAACCCCATATTTTTGACACAGGGTAATTATCCACGTTTAACTATTATTTTTAAGGGAAGAGAGTTAACCCTTTCCTAAATAATTAACTTTGGGGCTGGAGTTGTTTCCATTTTAATTATTTTAATTGTGCTGTTATTTCCCAAGAGGCGATTGCTCATCTTTAAATGCATTTTCTTACTCGTTCTTGTACTGATTTCTCCCAAGCTGACCCTGTCACTTGTACAGGGGCTGTTCCCCCTGGGATGACAGTGGCGCCACTGGAGCAGAGGGTGGGGGGGTCGGATCCAATGCGCTGTGACAACAGGAGAATTCCCCTGAGGGTTCACTCTCCCTTCTCCAGGAGGTTTGTGCCTGCTGGGTGCCTATGCCGACAGTGATGATGAGGAAGGCGAGACCCCGGAGAAGCCAGCCCGTTCCACGGATGCCAACGGCAGCAATTCTACTGACATCGACAGCACCCTGGCAAACTTCCTGGCTGTGAGTGCCACTCCAGTGAGGGCAAGGGCAGGGAGGCAGGAAGAGGGGAGTTTCATGGTCCAAGACATTGTCCTCGTCCAGTAAATGCTTTGATTTGGCTTGGGATTTGAAGCTCCTGGTGGGATGCTGTTTTTACAGGAGATCGATGCCATCACGGCCCCTCCACAGCCCACTGAGCCCGCTGCTGCCTCCTCTTCCTCCTCCTCTGTGCCACCCCCTACACCTCCCCGCCCGGAGCCGAAGGATTCGGGCACAGGCCCATCCTCGGGCACAGCCAATGGCACGGGCTCAGCGCCGGCCCCGGAGTGGCAGTACGACACCCAGTGCTCGCTGGCTGGAGGTGAGGCCATTCCTTTTTCCAGAGGGGGTGCTGACAAAAGGGTGTCACCAGGGAGAGGGGAGTAACGAGCTGTCCTTGTTTCCCCGGCAGTGGGAGAGCTGGAGATGGGTGACTGGCAGGAGGTGTGGGATGAGAACACCGGCTGCTACTACTATTGGAACACCCAGAGCAACGAGGTGACCTGGGAGCTGCCGCAGTACTTGGCAACGCAGGTCCAGGGCCTGCAGCACTACCAGCACAGGTGGGCGAGACCTTCAGGATGTTGCCCTGTGGGATGTTGTCCCAATCCCGCCCTTCATTCCTGCTCTTCTTCCTCAGCAGCACTGTGGCAGGCACCAATGGCAGCTTCATGGCAGCTACGGAGCCATTCCCTCAGGAGAAGGGGACCCCGGGCAGCGCTGGCCGTGGGACCGGCCTCGGCAAGCGGGAGGTGAAGAAGGTCAGTCACGTGTGTTCTGTCTGCCATGGGGATTGCAGGCCTGTCCTTGGGCTTCCTTGGAAGCAGGTGGGATGCTCTGCTCCATCTGCAGCCCTAGGAGGGGTGTGGCAGCATGGGCTCTTTCCCTGGCAGCTGCCAGAAAGCTCACATGGAGCTCATCCCACAGGAAGTGAACGAAGGAGTGCAGGCCCTCTCCAACAGTGAGGAAGAGAGGAAGGGAGTGGCCGCAGCCCTCCTGGCCCCGCTCCTGCCCGACGTGGTGAAGGAGGAAGAGGAGCGCTGGAGGAGGAAAGTGATCTGCAAAGAGGAGGTTGAGCCACCTCTGGAAGAGGAGGCAAAAGTGGAAGAGACTCCAGCTGCCTCTGAAGACCCAGAGCCCAGCAGGGACCCCCTGGAAGACACGGGGCAGGAGGATCTGTGCAGCGTGGTGCAATCGGGGGAGAGCGCGGAGGAGGAGGAGGAGCAGGACACGCTCGAGCTGGAGATGGTGCTGGAGAGGAAAAAGGTAAGGGGAGACGTTTGTCCTGGAAACGGGGCCACACATGCAGCCACAGCATTGCTGGGAATAAACTGGGATGTCATGTCTTGGCAGGCAGAGCTGCGTGCCTTGGAGGAAGGCGATGGCAGCGTTTCGGGCTCCAGCCCGCTCTCCGATGGGAGCCAGTCGGCCTCACAGGATGCATCCCGCAGGCTGGCCTCCAAGCGAGGGAAATGGAAACTGTTTGTGGGAGCCGCCAGCCCCGAATCCGCCAGTCGAGGCTCCAGCAAAACAGGCCGGGAGAGCCCGGAAGCAGGAGAAGCAGGTAATTGGAAAGGCTCCCTTCGGAGGGAGGAGCCAGGGGTCTCCTTTCCCTGAAGACCCACAGAGCGGAGCCGGGAAGGGCCGTGAGGTACGTGTGCCGGGTGGGGACAGGCTGAGGGGTGGCTGTGTCACAGCCCAGCCTCACCGGGATAAGCTGCTCCTCTGCCACGGTCTCTCTATCCTAATTACGCACATAAGGAGGAGAGTGCCGTGTTCTGTGGTTCCTTGGGAGAAGGGATGCTGATAACAGCTGCCTCACATCCCATTGCCTTCCCGTTCCTCTCAACATCACAAACCCAGCCTGCGGCACACTGGGAACTGTCACCTTCCACTTCTAAAGTTCAGTTTTTGAGGTGCCTGGTATCAAACTCCAGACAGCCAAAGTGTCCCTGGAGCCACTCCAGGGCCCCACACTCAGTGTGTAGGGACTGTAACTCCAGCCGTTGTGGCAAGGCAGCCCCAGTTCCTATGGGGCTGGTTCAGCTCCAGGTGTGTGGACATACCAGTCATACACAACTATCCCTTGTGTTCCTCTTGGACCTCCCAGAGCTGTGCTTCCCAAAATGCAGCAGCCATAGCATTTTAAGGAACACTCTCTGCCCAGCAGCTCTGGGACTCCCAGACTGTAGAATCATTGAATTGTTCAGGTTGGAAATGCCCTCTGAGGTCATGGAGTCCAGCTGTTCCCCCAGCACTGCCAAGGCCACCACTAACATATGTCCCCAAGTGTCACATCCACATGGCTTTTAAATCCCTCCAGGGATGGGGGCTCCACCACAGCCCTGGGCAGCCTGTGCCAAGGCTGGACAGCCTTTCCATTAAGAAATTTTCCCCAATATCCAACTTAAACCTCCCCTGGCACAACTTAAGGCTGTTTCTTCTTGTCCTGTCTCTTGTTCCCTGGGAGCAGAGCCTGACTCCACTCTCCTCTCAGGGCATTGTGGGGAGCAAGAAGGTCCCCCCTGAGTCTCCTTTTCTTTGGATGCGCCAGTCCCTTCCCAGCACAAGATTTGTGTGCCTGCAGCACAGAAAGCTGAATGAAACTGCTTTTCCAAGGAAAGATGGTACAAAAGTGCCTGGAGCAGGCTGTGTCCTGCTGGAGTGGGAGTCGGTGCCTGCCCCATCCCAGGGTTCTTGTGGCCCTGAGGCGTCTCTGCTTCAGGCAGGGGCATGAGCTGGGTGACAACTCTGGCATTAAATCAGTGATGTCATTTTTGCGTAGGAAAATGAATGGTTTTGCCAGAGGGCTTTCCAAATAACCCCGAAGCCAGCTCTTCCCAGCAGCACCAGTTTCCACCTTAACATGGGGAACAGCAAGCTGTCCCTCGAAAATAACCAGTTTAAATTGAGCATCCCGTTGCTGGAGGGTGATTTAGGGAAGTGTCCTGCCTTCCAGTGCCAGGACATGCTGGGAATTGGGGTTTCTTCCCCCAGAGGACTGTGGGATTCTGTCACAAACTTCCCTCCTTGGAATTGGTTGCTTTGACAGTGAATTAGTCATCTGGAGGCAAAACCTGGTCTTGGCAACTTTTGGGGACCTCTTCAGTCTTTGATAATTAACTTAGGTAATACCTAGTACCTGTTATTGACAGATTATTAAGATGACAGATTTTGGGGGTTAGTCTCTTCCTGCTTCCCTGATGCCTGATATTCCAGGTCTTGGCTCATTGCTGCTTTGCATTGTAGCAGCTCAAATCCTCCCCATCCCATGTTATCCTTCTGGAAGGATCCCCACCACCAAAACACAGAGCAGTGACCATCTCTCCTTTTTAATTTCCAGCTCTTGTCACTGGCTCTGGTGGGTCCTAGCTCTTTCCCCACTGTTTCCCACGTTGGCTTTGGCTCTGGGCACAGTGTCCAGCCAGCTGCTGGCACTGCCAGGGTGGTGGTAGGACAAGGACTGACCTGTCCTTCCTTCTTCTGCAGCCCTGAGCACAGAAGCAACCAATCCAAGCTCAGACAAAGAGGCAGAATCTGAGGAGCCCCAGGAAAAAGCAAAATCACAAGGGGCTCCAAAAATGGAAGAGGAGGAGCAGGATCTAAAGGTATGGAGAGGCAGAGGTGCATGTCCGTGAGATGAGGGATTTGATGGGTGCTCCAGCTGCCAGCAGGGACAAGGGACATGCTGGCTCCCCCAGCCACGTCTTCCCTGGGAACAGCGGAGCTTTGGGCTCTGGATTTGGCCCACCTGATGCTTTTAAAGCTCAGATCCCGGTGTGGCTGTGGGAACAGCTTGAGAAGGAAGGGCCATGCAGGACTGGGACAATATCCTATCTCCAGTAGGATTCAGCAGCAAAAGCTTGGATGAAAGGAGGGTGCGGGGGGGCAAAGACTGAGCCCTGGGTGGTGTTGTGACAGAGAACAACCAGTTTGATCTTGACTTTGTTTTTACCAATAACGATATTCCAGTCTCTGGCCCGGTCAGTCGTCCCGTTTCCAGGCTGAAGACTCCTCGTCCATAATCTCTCCGTTTCTTGAGGCTGACGGTACTGCTCTGCCCTTTGCCTGGCATTACTTTTAGATGCAAGCTGGGGAAGCCCTGGGGATTTCTGCAGCATCCTGCTGATAGCTCTTCTCTGAGCCTTGGTTTGCTCCTTTGGCTGCACTGGATCAATTCCCTGATCTATAGCAGAGCTCCAGGCTCTAGGGCAGTATGACAGAGCAGTAGGGAAGATCTTTCCCATTTGTCCTTTGGTCCCCATGTCACTTGTTAGCCTGAGATCTCCTGCAGCATAAAATTTGGCTCTGGAGTATTTCTGTGATGTTAGGAAATGTCGTCACCTCCCTGTGGCAGATGGGGAATCGCTGGCTCGTGGTGGAGCCCGGTGGAACCTGCAGTGAGAGTTGCCCATCCCTGTCCTCATTTCCCACCACTTAAATAATTTTTCTGGTGTGAAAGGGAAGGGCTTTGGTGCTGTCCTTGTGAAATATCCCACATCTCTCCCATAAAACAACTCCTTAAAGGATTTTGAGATGTGACATTCCCAGACCAAAACTGAGCCTCCTTTGGTGCAGCATCCATTTGAGACTTGGTTTTTAAATGAATTTATTTAAATTAAAAGAAGAAAAGTCTGTGGCAGGGCTGGACTGGCTGGTCCCCTGTGCTGTCCCCTCTCCTTTCGGTCCCAGTGGGCGCTGTGACGGACCGTGTGGTGCTTTTCCATGCAGGATTCCCTTAGAGCTGTCCGAGGAATGCCGGCTCCCTGGGTAACCGGTACCGTTTGCTCATCGGGTTGGGATCTCTCTGGTTACAGGAGCTGCGCCGGGGCCACTGCTGCCAAGTCACCCTCTGCTTTGGGATGTTCCCTGACTTCTCCAGAGCCACGTTAACGTGGGAATTCATATGCCTGCTTCGAGCTTCTCTAGGGCTTGTTTGTCTGGCCCTTCCCCTCTCTGGAGATAGATGCTGCCTTGGTGGCTTTGGTGGACATTCCAAAGCCTCTTCTGAGGAGTGAAGCTAAAAGTAGACATTTTTAGAGCCCTCCTTAAAGCAATGGTGATGCCACTTGCAGGCATCCCTGTTCCTGCTTCTGATTCCTTTCTGGCTTGTGGCTGCTTCCATGCAGTGCCCCCAGTCAGGGGGATGGACACAGGGATCCCCGTGTCCCCAGACTGGAGGTTTCACTCCCATGGGATGCTGGGGTTGAGTAGCTGTGGTCACCATGGGCTGACCTGAGTTTTGATGTAGCTGCTGCCTCTGCTCTGGAGTAAATCCAGAGCTGTTATCTCTTTCTAGTGCTTTCCAGCTAGTTCCTCTGGAAAGTGATTTTTTACAGAACCTGGAATCACATCCTGGCCCATTTATTTGGGAAACATTGTTAGATACCTGCCATGGCGATGGAGCTGTAACTCCAAAGTACCAGAGCAACCCAAGTCCGTGCTGTTGTTCTGCACGGAGTTGAGCGCGGTCTGTGGAGGAGCTGTCACCCAGCCACCCACACTACCCTGTCCCTGGGGTGCAGGATGTAGCAGGACTTAACAGAGGGGGTGACAGCCACACAGAGCCAGGGTGGCACGTCCTGGTCCCGCCAGGCTGAGGGGGTGCAGGTGGTCCTGAGCGGTGTTTCCCAAGAGCCGCGGGGCCACAGCTGCCCGATGCTGCTCCCAGAGGGCGGCTCTTGACTCTGCCCTTTCTCCTGGCAGTTTCAGATTGGAGAGCTGGCAAATACTCTGACTAGTAAATTGGAGTTCCTGGGCATCAACAGACAATCTATCTCCAACTTCCACATGTTGCTGTTGCAGACAGAGGTAACCGAGCCTTCGCCCCTCGCTCCGGCCTTGTGTTCCGGAGCGGATCGGATGCAATCTGCCGTCCGAGCGCCGGTGCTGCGTGAGCCTTGTGGCGCCTCACTGCGCAGGGCCCTCCCTTCCTCGGCGGGGGGAGAGCGTGGCTTGGCGTGGAGGTGGGGTGTCCTCCTCCTGGCCCCCCGCGTCCCGTGCCGGAAGGGAGCCTCCCGATCCTCGAGTCCTGTTCCCCCTGGGGCCGCTGGCAGCCCACCTCACCGGCTTCCCCCGGTTCTTGCCCTCTAGACCCGCATTGCAGACTGGCGAGAAGGTGCTCTCAATGGAAACTACCTCAAACGCAAACTCCAAGATGCAGCCGAACAGCTTAAACAATACGAAATAAACGCGACCCCTAAAGGCTGGTCCTGCCACTGGGACAGGTACGCGCTCTCCTCCTTTCTCACCTTTCATCTCTGACATCTCAGACATGATTTGTGACCATCAACCACCCGACGACGCTGGCGCCGTCCCTCTGGCAGACTGAGAGTGGCTTCTGTTAGTGCTGGGCAGGCAGAGAAACGTCCGGCACTCGCAGAGTTTGGGCCAGCCACCAAACTGGAGGATCCAAACGGAGTGCCCAGTGCTTTGCGACGGAGCCGATTCCCTGATGGACAGAGCTTGTTGTCCCTCTCGCGAGTGTCCAGCGCTGTGGAGGGCGGGCCTGGGGGGTCGCGCATGCGAGAGCTCTGTGAACTTTGCAGGATCTCTGGATCAACTCTTCTGACCAACAGCTCTTCCAAAGGACAAACTTCAACTCACCGACGGAATGAAGAACAAGATTTCTGTCTCCTGCCAGCAGGTCAGACCCAAACATTTCTTTGTCTATTTGGCTTTCTTGATTAATTTTCCTTTGTTTGAAATCTTTGCTCTTTTGTTTTTCAGCTCCCAGATCCGCTCCCTCTCTCTAGCATTCACTGTGTGTTTGACACCAAGAGTATCATAAAAAACTGCGCACCATGGGGTAGGGGGGCAGCCGCTTCCCTCCATTGGGCTGTTCCCTGGTGCCTCTTCTCGGAGGGAGACTTTCGGCCAAGGCCACGCTGAAAGTCCTGATGTTAGCGAGACGTCGCCGGCGTTCCTGGCCCTCCCCTCCCTTGGAGCGGGGGGCTCAGGGCGACGTTCCCGCAGCCAGCGATAGCAAATAGCTTTGAGCGAGTCGGCTCGGGCCTCTCCTGCCTCTGTCCTCAAAGTTGTTTGTTGTGTGTGGGAGAGTGGCAGCCCCGCTGCACGAGGGTCTCCCCTGCGAGAGCGCACCGCTGTCGTGGGCAGGCCCGCTTCGGAGTGTCAGGGGCGGAGAAGGGAAGCTGAAGCCTCCTTCTCTTTCTTGTGATCTAGGGAGCATAGACGCTATTTCTATGTTAACGAGCGCTCGGGAGAGTCGCAGTGGGAGTTCCCCGATGGGGAGGACGAAGAGGAGGGACAGCGAAGCGCCGACAGAAAACCTGACGGTCCTCCAAAGCCACCTCCCAAAGACAAAGGAGAGCACACCGAGGAGCCTGCTGAGCGCCCCACAGGTACGCCTCGCTGACAGTGGGGGGTCCTGGCCCCAAAGCGGGGGGCGGGGGGGCAGGGCAGTCCATGGTGGCAGTGCCTCTAAGCGGGACCACGGGCAGGAGCAGGTGGCACAGGCCGGGGTGTTCAAGCCCGTGTCAATGTGTATTCTTCAGGCTCCCTTTGTAAAGAATCCTTCTCAGGCCAAGTTCCTGCTACGTCTCTCATGCCGCTCACTCCATTTTGGACTCTGCTTCAGTCCTCCGTCCCGGTCCTCCAACCTCCCTTGCCTTTGGAAATGCCTCCGCCACCTCCACCCCCCCCAGACTCGCCTCCACCACCTCCCCCGCCACCCCCACCGCCTGGAGAAGATGGGGAGATCCAGGAAGTGGAGATGGAAGATGAGGGGGGCGAGGAGCCACCTGCTCCGGGAACAGAGGAAGATGCTCCCCTGAAATCCCTGGTGCGCCCCGCTGCCAGCAGCAGCCAGGTGAGCAGGGAAGCCAGGTCTCTGCTGATTCCAGAGTGTGAGAATCTGGGAAACAGGTGTGTAATGGTGCTCCTGGCTCAACACTCACCTCGGCACTCTCTTCCAGGCCACTGTCGATCCGAGCCCAGTCCCACTGCTCTCGGCCAAGCCGCAGAAGAGGAAAGCTGTGGAGATGAGCCCAGGGCTGATGCAGCGCACGGCCACCATTGGCAGCTGCCCTGTCATCTACAGCCAGCCCCTGATGGCCACGGGCAAGTACCAGCCATCAGCCATGCCCTTGGCCTCCCTGAGGCCGCGCCAGCGCCTCCAGAGCGAGATCCAGGGACGCCCCAACCTCCGCATGGCTCCGGGCCACGCTGGCCCTCAGCCCACAGCGCTAGGGCTGCAGTCCGGCTACCTGGGTGTGACAGGACCTGCTGCACCTTCCATAATGGGATACTCAGAGTGCGCTGCGCCTGTCAGCCTGGCTGCCACGGCCACCGCGCCACCAGCGCCGGCACGAGGAGCCCTGCCCCCCGCAGGCACTGCGGCCGAGCAGCCGCCACCCCCGCCACCCCCACAGACGCCCCCACCACCCACCCCCAAGGCGCCACCGCCACCAGAGAAGGAGAAGCCGAGGAAGGGGCGCAAGGACAAGGTAGGCCAGACGGGTGGTCCTGCACCGGCACTGTTCCTCCCCTCCTCCCTTTCCAGCCGCACTCACCACTGTTCTTTTGTGGCACAGGGCAAGAAGGGCAAGACGAAGATGCCATCGCTGGTGAAGAAGTGGCAGAGTATCCAGCGGGAGCTGGATGAGGAGGAGAATTCTAGCTCCAGCGAGGAGGACCGGGAGACCACAGCCCAGCGGCGCATCGAGGAGTGGAAGCAGCAGCAGCTGATGAGGTACAGACCCCTGGGGCTAGCACCAGGACATTTCCTTGTCCCTTGTAAAGGTGGGGGGTCCATGGGAGGGCCAGCTGGGTGCTGACATCCCGCTTTATCCCTGCAGTGGCATGGCCGAGAGGAACGCCAACTTCGAGGCACTGCCAGAGGACTGGCGCTCACGGCTGAAGCGGAGGAAAACTGCCTCAAACACGTGAGGCACGTAGTGCCGCACCCAGCTCTTGGGGTTTTTTTGGTTTTTTTTTTTACAGATGTACAGTTCCTTTGACCATTGTCCAATAAATTGTAGCAGTTTGGGAAGTGCCGTCTCATTGATTTTGCTGAGGGCAGGTGGTAGATGGGGATGCAGACCCCTGTAATCCACAGTACAAGTTGGGTGGGTGTGTGGATTGTGGAGGGCAGGAAGGCTCTGCAGAGGAAACTGGACAGGCTGGATTGAAGGGCTGAGGCTAAAGGTGTGAGGGTAAAGGCCAAGTGCCAGGTCCTACACTTGGGTCACACAAACCCTGTGGAATGCTCCAGGCTGGGGGAAGAGAGGCTGGAAAGCTGGAAAAGGCCATAGGGGTGCTGGTGAGAGCAGCTGAACGTGAGCCCAGGTGTGCCCAGGGGGGCAAAAGACCAGTGGCACCTCTGCTGTCCCAGCATTGGTGTGGCCACAGGCCCAGGGCAGTGCCTGTCCCCTGTTCTGGCATTGCTGGGCCACCTCCAGTCCTGGGGACAGATCTGGATCCCTCAAGGCAAGAGAGACACTGAGGGGCTGTCCAAAGAAGGGAACAGCGGGGGAAGAGTCTGGAGCACCAGGAGGAGCTGGCAGGGGACCTTTTGGCTGTCCACAACTCCCTGACAGGAGGGTGCAGCTGAGGGGGGCATCAGACTCTGCTCCCAGGGAACAAGGGATGGGGCAAGAGGAAACAGCCTCAAGTTCTGCCAGGGGAAATTGAGGTTGGACATGAGGAGGAATTTCTTCACGTAAAGGGTTGTCAGGCATCGGAAGGGGCTGCTCAGGGAGGCGGTGGAGTCCCAAGCCCTGGAGGTGTCCAAGGAATGACTGGACATGGCACTCAGTGCTCTGGTCTGGGTGACAAGGTGTGGATTGGTCACAGGCTGGGCTCAATGATCCTGGAGGTCTTTTCCAACCTTAATGATTCTGTGAAATCCCTCTGGCTCCTTTCCCAGCTCTGCTCCAGGACCGCCCCGTTCCTCCCTGTAGCTCAGCAACCACGTCCCAGCCCGTCCCTGGCACTGCCACTGCTGTTCCGGGTCTCCTGGAGCTCTCGCAACCATGGAGCCCGCAGGGTGCCACGCTGCCCAGGGAGGGGAGGGGGCTCCGGAGGCGATTGGTGGGGGACAGGTCCTGAAGCCCTATGACAGATTCATCCGCACCCACCTGCGCTTCTATGGCTACTTCCGAGGTGAGCCCTGGCCACGGTGGGGTGTCCCCTCCTGTCCCTGGGCCGTGTCCCCTCCGGCCCCCTGGCTGCAGCACTATTCTTCCTAAGACCAGAAGATGGGCAGGGAAGAGACTGCCACGTCCCCGGGGGACCCCTCCAGGCAGCATCCCAAGGCCTCCACCATGGGCAACACCAGCCCTGGCTGGCAGCGAGGTCCTGGGCACAAGCCAAACCGTGAGTGAGACCCTGTAGTCCCTTACAGCCCCCCAGCACTGTGTCCTCCCAGCACGGCGAGCGTGGTGGGAGGGCCTTTCTCTGTCCCTGCCTTGGTTTTGTGGGATGCCCCTACCCCAACCACACTGGAGACCCCCAGCCCTTCCTGGTGCTCTTGCAGCCCCCAGGGTGGTGGAGCAGACTCCCCACCAGGGCAGGCTGGCCCCCTCAACGCAGCTCTGGAGGTCTCCAGGAAAACCACAGGCTCTGTTCTCCCTCCCCGCTCCCCGCTGGCCTGTGGAGTGTGAAGTCATCAAAGAGACAATTGAGCACATCGGTGAGCGGATGCTCCCGCTGTCCCCCTGCCTCACCCCTGTGCCAGACCCCCGCTGTGCCCATGTCATTTGTCTCTGTGTCCCTCCCTCTCCCAGAGTGGGTCCCCCCTGAACCGGAGCCCTTCTGCCCACCCATGGGCCCGGAGCAGGCCCCAGATGCCCTTGGCGAGGAGCAGGGCACCATTGTCTACCACTCCAGCCCAGGTACCCGAGCACGGGCAGCACCCCTGGGTGTCTCTGCTCTCCCCAGACCCCCACCACTGTCCCTGCTCCCCTTGCAGTGCTCCAAGGCTCCTGCTTTACCTGTGCTCGGGTCGGGGGGGCCCCAGGGCCCCTCTCGTCGCCAGCTGCCCCCTTGAAGAGTCCCCAGGACACCACGCTGCTCTTCGAGTCCCGCTTTGAGAGTGGGAACCTCCAGAAGGTCATCAAGGTGTAAGAGAGAGGCCAGGGGGCACAGGGCCTCTTGTGTCAGGTCCAGATCCAGAGCATGGCCCTTCTGTCCACACAGGGGTCCCTACGAGTACGTGCTGACACTGCGGCCAGATCTGTACACGGCCAAGCACACCCAATGGTTCTACTTCCGTGTCCAAAACACGCGGCGGGAGCCGCTCTACCGCTTCACCATCGCCAATATGGCCAAGCCCAAGAGCCTCTATGGCCAGGGCCTGCGGCCGCTGCTCTACTCCCAGCAGGATGCCCGGAGCCGTGGCATTGGCTGGCGCCGGGTTGGGACCGACATCCGCTACTACCGTGGCAGTGCGGGGGAGCCGCCGGTGTTCCGGCTCAGCTGGACAGTGCGCTTCCCGCACGACGGCGACACGTGCTTCTTCGCCGCCTGCTACCCCTACACCTACTCGGACCTGCAGCGCTACCTGCGCATGCTGGCAGCCGACCCAGCGCGCTCGCGGTACTGCGCGGTGCAGGCACTGTGCCGCAGCCTGGCCGGCAACACCGTGTACCTGCTGACCATCACCAGCCCTGGCAGCGTGGCCGGCAAGCAGGTGGTGGTGGCGAGTGCCCGCGTGCACCCCGGCGAGAGTGGCAGCTCCTGGGCCATGAGGGGATTCCTTGATTTCCTGCTGAGCGCCCATGTGGATGCACAGCTCCTGCGCCGCCTCTTTGTCTTCAAGGTGGTGCCGATGCTCAACCCCGACGGGGTGGTGGTGGGCAACTCCCGCTGTTCCCTGGCGGGACGGGATCCCAACAGGGCCTACGGCACGGCGCTTCCCGGCTCCTTCCCTGGTGTGTGGCACCTGCGGGCCATGGTCCAGAGGTGAGGCAGGTGCGGGGAGCTGGCAGGACAGGGCCGCTCCTGCAGTGGTGCTGGTTGCCATATCCTGATGCGTGCAGGGTGCTGGCGGAGCGGGAGGTGGTGCTGTACTGCGACTTCCATGGGCACAGCCGGAAGAACAACGTCTTCATGTATGGCTGCGATGCCGGCGGGGATAGTGCTGGGACACGGCTGCACCAGCGTGTGTTCCCCCTGATGCTGAGCAAAAACGCCCCCGACAAGGTGGGACACAGATGCCTCAGAGCCACGTGTTGCAGTCACAGCGGGAACGCACCCGCTGTGCCACTTCCCGAGCTGTCCCTGTGGGGTTGAGACCCCACTGACACTGGGGCCCCCCAGTTCTCCTTTGCCAGCTGCAAGTTCCAGGTGCAGAAGAGCAAAGAGCGGACAGGCCGGGTCTCCATGTGGCGCCTGGGCGTCTCCCACAGTTACACCCTGGAGGTGGCTTTCAGTGGCTCCACGCTGGGTGAGGGGCTGCCCACGGCCATGAGGATGGGGCCAGGGGGGTGGTCCCAGATTGGGGAGCTGTCCTTGTTTCCTTTTCCCTGTCCCCTCCAGGCGGGAGGAGCTCCCACTTCAGTGTGGAGGACCTCGAGTCACTGGGCCGCCTCCTCTGTGACACCCTGCTTGACTTCTGCAACCCCGCACCCACCAAGGTTTGGCTCGGACCTGGCCCAGGGTGCCCTGGTGCCACGGGGCCGTGGTGACACTGGCACTGTCCTGCAGCTCCAGCAGTGCCTGGCAGAGGCGGATGCGCTGTTGCGGCAGCAGATGGGCCGTGAGCCAGGATCTGGAGGCAGCTGGAGCGATGTGTCCCCCTCAGAGCTTGAGTCCAGGTATGTCACCCCCTGTCACCCCATGTCACCCCGTGGTGCCACTGAGGGTTGCAGGTGGTTCTTTCCCCCTGCAGCACCAGCGGCTCTGACAGCTCCGTGTCCGACGGGATCCCAGATGGCTTCCACAGCCCTGACCCACCAGTGAGTCCCCATGTGCCACCAGTTTTGAGGTGGGAGGGATGCAGAGCCAGGGTGGAACAAGGTGACAGAGGGTGCAGACGTCCCAGCGCAACTTTACCACCCGGCACAGACGGAGCCACGCAGGAGGAAGCGGCTGCAGAGACGGAGAGCGAGGAATGCCCTGAGCCGGACAAACCGGAGCCGCACCAGCATCCTGGTGAGCCTGGAGCCACCACAGTCCATCTGGCCCCTGAGGGGACAGTGCTGCAGGGACACTTGTCCCCAGTGCTGTCCCACCCCTCAAGTGGGTCTGACCCCTCTCCTGTGCCCCCCAGGCCGGGACCCGTAGGCATCCTGTTCTTCCTGGTGTCCAGAGTGGAGGTGGCAGTGTGGGAGAGAAGCCCAGAGCCAGCTCCAGTGTCACCTTTCCCAGGGCAGCTGGAGCAGGGAATGGCCACTGTGCCAGCATGGGAGAGGTGCCTGGAGCTGACTCTGTAGTGGCTCTTCCCAGGGCACCTGAAGCAGGGAATGGCCGCCGTGCCACCATGGGAAGGCGTCAGCTGGACAGTGGCACAAGTGCTGGGACACACCGCCAACCACCACTGAGCCCCTGCCACCGTGGTGCTACCAGTGACTACTCCCGGGATCCAGCCGTGGGAGTGATCCCGGGGCCATCCTGGCAGCGGGGCAGGCGCAGGCCCAGGGACAGGGTGCGTCCCCTCACTGTCCCTGCAGTGGCCTCACGCTGCTGCGCCTGCGCTCGGCAATAAAGATGCTGCCACCTCCATGTCCCTGCCTCGTGCTGCCTGTTCTTATTGTGATGGCCCCTCAGCGGTCCCCTTGTCCCACAGCCTTTCCAGAGTCTGCTGGCAACCGGCCCCAGGCCACCACGGTGTTACCTTGGGCTCTAGGGATGCGGTGTCACTTTAACTCTGCCACCCTGGTGTCTCCTCAGCCCTGTCACCACGCTGTCCCCCCTGTACCTACGGTGTCCCCTCAGGCCCCGTGGGTGCCCCCAGTCCCGCAGGCCCCGTTGCCATGGCAACATCCCCGCGGCGCCGCCGGGCGTTTCCATGGCAGCCGCTGCTCTCCCAGAGCGCCCCCCAGCGACCGGAATCGCGTCACGGCGGCGCCGGAAATACCGGGGAGGCGGAGGCGGAAGCGGAAGCGGCGGCAGCCGTGGCCGTGTCCTTCTGTGCCGTGACGCCGGGGCGGCACCATGGCGGACGCGGTCTCGCAGGTGCTGCTGGGCTCGGGGCTCACCGTGCTCTCGCAGCCGCTCATGTACGTGAAGGTGCTGGTGCAGGTAAGGGCGGGGATGGCGGGGTTGGGAGGGGGGTACCGGGCTCGGTATCGGCCGCGTGGGGGATACAGCCTTCCCGTCCCCGCTGCAGGTGGGCTACGAGCCGCTGCCGCCCACCCTGGGGAGGAACATCTTCGGCCGCCAGGTATACCAGCTGCCCGGCCTCTTCTCTTACGGTGAGTCCGCCCCGGTGGGGCCGCCCCGGTGCCGTCCCGGTGCCGCCGTGGGGTCCCCCCAGGGCTGACGGTCCCCGCTGTCCCCAGCCAAACACATCGTGAAGGTGGACGGGAGAGCGGGACTCTTCAAAGGCCTCGCCCCCCGCCTCTGCTCCAGCGCCATCGGCACCGTGGTGCACAGCAAAGTGCTGCAGGTACCGGCACGGGCGGGGCGCCGGGCCCGGGCCGCCGCGGGAACCGGGGGTTCTGCCGCCGGGGCAGGGGGCACCGAGACCCCCTGGCTCCCCGCGCAGTGCTGACCCTGGGCTGACCCTGCCCTTTGCTCCACAGCGGTACCAGGAGGCCGAGCAGGCTGAGGTGGGTGCAGAGGTGCTTCCCACAGAGAACCTTCCCTTCCCTTCCCTTCCCTTCCCTTCCCTTCCCTTCCCTTCCCTTCCCTTCCCTTCCCTTCCCTTCCCTTCCCTTCCCTTCCCTTCCCTTCCCTTCCCTTCCCTTCCCATTCCCAAATCCCTGTCTTCTCCTTTCTCCCTCTTTCCATTTCTCTGTTCTTCTGTTCATCCTTTCTCCTTTCTCTTCTTCTTTCCTTCCTCCTCTTATCTCTCTCCTTTCCTCTTTCCTTCATTCTGTTCTTTTCTCCATCCTCCCTTCTCCATTCCTTCCCTCCTTCTTTTTCCATTTTTTCCCCTCCTTCCTTCCCTCCTCCTCCTCTCCTTCCCTCTCGTCTCTCTTCCCTCCCTCCCTCCTCCCCACGCCCCCCGGCCTTGGACAGCTCCAGCCCTGCATCCAGAGTGCTCCGGTGGGCCAGGAGCTTCCAACCCCACCCTGGGGACAACGTCCCCTCTCCGGGGGGCTGTTCTCACCTGACTCCTGCTTCCCCCTCCAGCCTGGAGCCAGCAAGAAGGAGCCGGTGTCCTCACTGGAGCAGGTGCTCAAGGAGGTGAGGAGCAGGAGGAGGAGGAAGGCGCTGGGATGTCACATCCCCGTCCCCTCCCAGTGACGCTCCGTTTGTTCCCAGACCTCCCGGGAGATGGTTGCACGCTCTGCCGCCACCCTCATCACCCACCCCTTCCACGGTAGGTGCTCCCCCATCCCAGGGGACCGGGCGAGGGCAGTGCCACGTGCCTCCTGTTGCTCCCGTGTCGCTCCCGTGTCACTCCCGTGTCATTCCCGTGTCACTCCCGTGTCCCCGCAGTGATCACCCTGCGCTGCATGGTGCAGTTCATCGGCCGTGAGACCAAGTACAGGTATGGCCTGGGGGCTCTGGGTGCTCTGGGGGGCTTGGGATCCCGGGATCCCCCTGATGTTATCCTTCCTCTTCCTCTCTATCCCAGCGGGACATTAAGCGCCTTCACCACAATCTACCGGGAAGAGGGAATCCTGGGATTCTTCGCGTGAGTGCCGGGAAGGCAGGGAGGGGCACGGCGGGGGTGACATCAGTGGAAAGGTCCCGAACCCTTCTTGGGAGTATCTTGGATCCCTCCAGCAGCTTCGGATCATTCACCCGAGCACCCCCGCTCCCAGGGCTGGCTGTTCCCCGTCACCCCGCTGCTGTGGAAACAGCCGCCCCCTGTCCCAAACCAGCTGTTCCCAGCTCTCTGCACGGCCGGATCCGAACCCTCAGCTGACATTCCCACCATTTCTTCCCTTGCAGCGGCCTCATCCCGCGGCTCCTCGGGGACATCCTCTCCCTGTGGCTGTGTAACATGCTGGCCTACCTCATCAACACATACGCGCTGGAGAACGGGGTAGGCTTCACTCCGGGATCCGGAGTGCTGGGAGCTGATGGGGGGCAGCTCCAGGGGTGTTCTGGGAGCCACGACCCTGTTTGGGGGGATTCACATGCTGTCGCTCCTTTTGCAGGTCTCCACCATGACTGAGATGAAGAGCTACTCCCAGGCGGTCACTGGGGTGAGTACAGCCATGGGCGGGAAGTGGATCCTTTCCCTAGGGAGTGGTGTGTTTCTGGAATTCTGCGGCTGATGGGGTGGGGACGGAGCCAGGCTGGGATCAGCCGGATCAGCCCACAGGCCAAGGGATGCTCCGTGGAGGACATGTGTGATCCTTGGGGTTGCAGGAGTGGACTCCCTCCCCGGGGTGTAACTCCCAGGAGTTCTCCCCGTGTGGAGGGAAGAGGGAACATCCCAGGGATCCCCACTTTTCTTGCAGTTCTTTGCCAGCATGCTGACATACCCCTTCGTCCTGGTCTCCAACCTGATGGCCGTGAACAACTGCGGGTGAGTCCCTAATCCCACTGACACCTGCGTCCTCCCGCCCTGGATCAGCTCCTGGAACCACTTTTCCAAAAGTCCCAGATGGAAAAGGTGCTTCCAGCACTCCACAGGGTTGATCCCTCCTTGGCTGAAGTGGGAAAAGGTCATTTTGGGGTTCAACCCAGTGTGGAGCCATGGAGGGAATGGGTCCCACCTCCACGGGTGGGAATGATTCCCACAGGAAATCATTCCTGGTGGGTCTTTCCTCCCTTCCCCAGGTTGGCCGGGGGTCTCCTTCCCTACGCACCCACCTACTCTTCCTGGCTGGATTGCTGGAGCCAGCTGCACAGGGAGGTAAGTGCTGAAGCTGGGATACACCGGGACACACCGGGACACGGAGAGGAGCTGGGTGGGAGCCCCGTGTGGTTTGGAGGGGCCACCCTGGACCTCGTGTGGCCCCTCCATGGTCGTTTTCCCTTTCCAGGGCAACATGAGCCGAGGGAACAGCCTGTTCTTCCGCAAGGTTCCAGCAGGGAAGCGATATGTGTGGGAGGAGCGGCGGTTCCGCTGATTCCGGAGATGGGAGTGGGATTGTGGAGCCAATGCTGGGCTCTGGAAGCAAAGAATCATGGAGAGTGATGATTTCTATACAGTTTTTTAAAAATCATTTCCTGCTGAGAGCTGAAGGTGCAGTTGTGAGAGTCTCTGTTCGCGGGGGTTTCCTGGGAAGTGAGGCTGGCCGGTCACCAGTGTTCCCTGATTTATCCAGGAGCCTTTTCCCAGCCTCGGACACTGTTGAGACTGCTTCCACAGGGGAAATTCCCTGACAACCCCAGGCACGAGGGGACACGAGGCTGGTGACACAGAGGGCCGGTGGCACGTGGGGGCTGTCAGAAGTGGGGGGAATGTGTGCCTGGAAGGGGTTGTTGGACACCTGGCAGGGTCCTTGCAAGGCCCGTGGAGGGGGCAGAGGTGAGCGTTGCACACCTGGCCAGAGGTTTGCACACCCGGGGGGTGTGTAGAGCTGGGGGGTGGGGTCACACAGCTGGCGGGGTCTGTCACACACCAGCAAGAGGGACGCACTCCGGGGGGGTTGTTGCACACCTGGCGGGGTTATTGCGCACGTGGTGAGGGTTATAGCACGGCTGGAGCAGGACTTGCACGGCCGGCAGAGCCGGAAGGTTGTTGCAAAGCTGGAAGGTAGGTGGCACACCTGGCAGGAGTTGTTGCACACCTGGTGGGGGCTGTTGCACGGCTGGAGCGGGACTTGCGCACCGGGCGGGGACATTGCAAAGGCGGGACGTGGGTCACCCACCTGGCAAGGGCTGTCGCACACCCAGCCAAAGGGTTGCACGCCTGACGGCGGCTGTCGCACTCCGGGCGGGGGCATGGCCAAGCTGGCAGGTGGTTTCGTACCCGGTAGGGGCCGTTCCACACCGGGAGGAGGCTGTCGCACCCCCGGGACAGAAGAGCCGCGGCCGGGGCGGGCTCGGTGCGGGGGGCGGTGCCGCTCCCTCCCTGCGTCCCTCCTCCCTCTCTGCTCCTCCCCGCCCCGTGCCGGCGCCATGGCGGGCCCGGGCGGTGCCGCGGACGCCGGGGATGTGCTGAGCGGCGGCAGCGAGCGGCGGTGCCGGGCGCGGCTGGCGGCGGGGGGCGCGGGGGGCGCGGCGGCGGCGGCCGCGGTGCTGGTGCCGCTGTGCTCGGTGCGCGGCCGCCCCGCGCTGCTCTTCACGCTCCGCTCCCGCCGCCTCGCTGGCCCCCACAGCGGCGACGTCAGGTACCGGCGGGGGGAGCGGGCACCGGGGCCGGGCCGGCCCTGACCCCCCCCGATCCCTCCCGCAGCTTCCCCGGTGGGCGGCGGGACCCGGCGGACGGGGACGCGGTGGCCACGGCTCTACGGGAGACGCGGGAGGAGCTGGGGGTTGCGGTGGCAGGCACCAGCGTCTGGGGACAGCTGCGGACGCTGCCCGACCGGGTACCGGGGAACGACGGGGCTTGGGGGTGCGGGGGGACAAGGGCGTGCGGGGACAAGGACAAAAGGGCAGGCGGCAGGGACACAAGGATGGGTTCAAGGTGACAGGGAAGGCGGCAGCGTCATGGGTGACGGGTTCGAGGTGACAGGGACAAGGGTTCTGGTGTGGTGGGTTTGGGGTGACAGGGGCGCAGGTGACAGGAACAAGGGGTGACAGGAACAAGGCCGCAGGAACACAGAGGGATTCAGTTGACAGGGACAAAGCAGTAGGGACACAGGTGACAGAACAAGGGTTCTGGGTGACAGGGACAAGGCAACAGGGCCATGGGTGACGGGTTCAGGGGGACAGGGACACAGGTGATAGGTGTTAGAGGTGATGGGGATTCTGGGTGATGGGGACAGGGCAGTAGGGACAAGGGTGCAACAGGGACAC
Organism: Lycocorax pyrrhopterus obiensis; assembly: GCA_014706295.1. NCBI lineage: Eukaryota > Metazoa > Chordata > Aves > Passeriformes > Paradisaeidae > Lycocorax > Lycocorax pyrrhopterus. Next base: position 8,252,396 of record JACSVZ010000007.1, read on the forward strand.
AGCTGATGGGTTACAGGTGATAGGGACAGGTCAGCAGGGACATGGGTGACAAGAGTTCTGGGGATTCAAGGTGACAGGACACAAGGCAGTGGCACTGGTGAGAGGGTGACACATGGTGGGTGCCTGCACTGGGTGCAGGGGGTATCAAGGCACAGGGGTGGCACTTTGGGGAGGGAGTGTCACCCTGTTCCTTGCTGACACACCTTCCAGCAGGGAATGACCGTGGCACCCGTTGTGGCCAACCTGGGGCCACTGGAGGCCTTGATGCTGGCCCCCAACCCTGATGAGGTGAGTGACTCCTCCCCAGGCCTGCTCCCCTTCCCGTGGCAGCCAGTCCCAGTCACTGTGGTCTGTGCCGACAGGTGGAGGAGGTGTTCACCCTGCCCCTGGCGCACCTGCTCCACGAGGAGAACCAGGGCTACACCCACTTCCGCACGGCCAGCGGCTACAGATACACCTTGCCCGTGTTCCTCAACGGCCCCCACAAGGTGTGGGGGCTCACGGCCATCGTCACTGAACTGACCCTGGAGCTGCTGGTGCCCGGCCGCTACCGCAGGAAGACCCACGTGCCGCCCCGGAAAGCCCCGGCCTGAGCGGGGAGGGGGCAGGGGGCGGCTGTGGGGTCCCCATGCCTCGGTTCTCCACCCGTGCACGGGGAAAACGGCTCCGAGCCCAGCGGTGATGTCACACACTGTGATTCAGTAAAAGCCATGTTTGGAACTGCCCCGCGCTCTGAGTTGTGGAGCATGGCCAGGACAGTTGTCCCCTGGCACAGGCACAGGAGGAGGAGTCCTGGTGCCACTGCGGCGGGGACAGGGAGTGTGGGGTCCCCCCAGAGGGAACTGTGTCTGTTAATACCCCACAGCCATCGCCTCTGCCCCACCCCCAGTCCCACAGAGGAGCTGTGGAGCCTCATGGAAATCCAGGATCTCCCCTCTGAGGTATCCAGGCCCCAGCTGTGTGACCCCATGATCCCTGGGGATCTCCTGCTCCAGGGCAGACAGGACCCAGAGACCCTCTGCACTGTCAGTCCCTTCCCACCATTTTATGTCCACAGCAGAGCCGAGGAGCACAGCAGCGTTTATTGAGGACTCTCTGGAGAGCCCTCTGAGTGCTGCCAGCACCCCAGAAACCCCTTACAAGCAGAAGGGAGGTGTGGTGGTGAATCCTTATGCTGATGCTGCTTGGGCTTTGGCCTCACTGTAGCGCCGCATCCTCTCCTCCAGCTCGGGGCGGAAGTGGCGGATGAGGCCCTGCATGGAGCAGAGGAGCTGGTTAATGGGGTGGGGGAAGGCTGCTGGCCCCCCCAGGTCCCCTGGGCCCCTCACCTGCACGGGCCAGGCTGCGCCGTCGCCCAGGGCACAGATGGTGTGTCCCTCGATCTGCTTGCTGATCTCCCAGAGCGCGTCGATCTCGGCGGCCTGCGCGTCGCCTCGCACAAACCGCGCCATCACCTTGTTCATCCAGTCCACGCCTGCGGGAATTGGGATGGGTCCATGCAGTGCCCCCGCCCCGCAGCCCCTCACCCAAGGCTCCCTGCTCACCTTCCCGGCATGGGGTGCACTGCCCGCAGCTCTCGTGCTTGTAGAACTCGATCAGGCGCGCGATGGCTTTGATGATGTCGGTCTGAGAAGAGAGAGAGGGCGGGGAAGGTGAGGCTCCCACTGTGGCTGGGGGATTCAGGGGGGGCCCATCCCTTACCGATTTATCCATGACGATGACGGCGGCTGTGCCCAGCCCGCTCTGCGCCTGCACCAGGGCATCGAAGTCCATCAGCACCGTCTCGCACACAGACTTGGGCAGCAGCGGTGTGGAGGAGCCGCCTGGGATGACGGCCAGCAGGTTGTCCCAGCCCCCGCGGACACCTCCTGCAAAGAGGGGGGTCAGGGCAGGCAGCTCCAGCCCTGCGCCCCACTCCAGCCTGGCTCAGCGGCGGCACTCACCAGCGTGTTTCTCAATGAGCTCCTTCAGCGGCACCGACATCTCCTCCTCCACTGTGCACGGCGTGTTGACGTGCCCCGAGATGTTGAAGAGCTTGGTGCCGGAATTCCGCTCCCGGCCGAAGCTGGCAAACCAGGCGCCGCCGCGCCGGCAGATGGTGGGGGCCACCGACACCGTCTCCACGTTGGCCACTGTGGTGGGGCAGCCGAACACACCTGGAAAAACATTAGGAAAAAATTCCTCCCTGTGAGGGTGGTGATGCCCTGGCACAATTGGCCCAGAGAAACTGTGGCTGCCCCATCCTTGGAAGTGTCCATGGCCAGGTTCAACAGGGCTTGGAGCAACCTGGGATACTGGTATATGGCCCATGGAAGTGGGATGGAATGAGATAGTCTTTTCAGGCTCCTTCCAACCCACACCATTCTATGAAACAGTGGGAGCTCTCAGTGGATGTGGTGTTGGCTGTGGTATTGTCCTTGCAGCAGGACGGTGTCCTGGGGACAATTGTTTTGGGATGGCAGCTGGGAATTCGGGACGGAGCTGTGGGGCCGTACCCACGTCGGCGGGGAAGGGGGGCTTGAGGCGGGGCTTCCCCTGCTTGCCCTCGATGGACTCGATGAGCGCCGTCTCCTCCCCGCAGATGTAGGCGCCGGCGCCGCGCACCACGAACACATCGAAGGCGTATCCCGACCCACAGGCATCGCCGCCCAGCAGCCCGGCCTCGTACGCCTCACGGATGGCCACCTGCAGTGGGGCGGGTGGTGAGCCTGGGAGCGCCCCGAGCCACGCCAGGGGCTGTGGGGTGGCTGTGGGGCGCTCCCCCCTCACCTGCAGGTTGGAGGCCTCATTGTAGAACTCCCCGCGGATGTAGATGTAGGCAGCACGGGCGCCCATGGCCCGCCCCGCCACCAGGCAGCCCTCCAGCAGCTTGTGCGGGTCGTGCCGCATGATCTCCCGGTCCTTGCAGGTGCCCGGCTCGCCCTCGTCCGCGTTCACCACCAGGTACTTGGGCCTGCGGGCAGCTCACGTCAGGGGGGGATCCCCACAGGGCGGGGCCGCGGTACCGGAGCTGCGGCCGGTCCCGATCTTACCTCCCGTCCGGGGGTTTGTTCATGAAGCTCCACTTGAGCCCGGTGGGGAACCCGGCGCCGCCGCGGCCCCGCAGCCCCGAGGTCTTGATCTCGCCGAGGATCCAGTCCACGCCCTTGAGCAGGATCTCCTTCGTCTTGTACCAGTCGCCGCGGCGCAGCGCGCCCTGCAGCCTGCGGGCACCGGGCACGGTGGCACCGGGCACGGGGCACCGGCACCTCCCGCGCTGCTCCCGCTACTCACCGCCAGTCGTGCCGCCCGTAGAGGTTGGTGAAGATCCGGTCCTCATCCCGCAGCGACCCGAACTGCGTCTTCTTGGGCGCTGTCTGCGGGGACACATGGATTCAGCACCGGGAACACCGGGACCTGTCCCGCATGGTGCCGGCGCTCCACGCCCCGTCCCCGCTCACCGAGAAAGAGGCGGCGGGCAGGCGCCGCAGCGCCAGCAGCTGCCTGCCGGCCATGGCAGGGGGCACCGGCACCGGGACCGACCACCGTCACCTTCAGGCGCCCCCGCGGTGACGTCAGGGGGAGCGCCGGCGGCGCGGCAGTGACGTCACCGAGAGAGGTCGGCCCGGGGCCTGGGTTTGGGGCGTGGCCCCATGAGGGGGCGGGGACAACACGAGGGGGCGTGTCCGCGAGGCGGGCTTTTGGGCCCAGGGGGCGGAGCCTCGCGGGCGGCGCGCCGCCACGTGCCCCGCGCCCGGGCCCGGGTCGGGTTTCGGCGCTGAAACCGGAGCCCCCCCGTCCGCCCCCCCGAAGCCCCCCTGGGCGCCTCGCTCCCCCCCTCTAGCGCCCTGGGGGGTCGCTGCGCTCCACCCGATCTCCTGGGCGACACGGCGGGTCCCGGGGACAGCGGTGGCCTCGTCCCTGCGAGGGGCGATTGCAGGTTCGGGAGGATCTGGTTTCGTCCTGCTTGGTCCCGGTCGTGGGGAGAAGGAGCAGGAGCGAGCGGAATGTTCTTCCTCTTCCGCGGGCCGCAGCGGCGCGGCACTGGCAGCCCCGCGCCCCTCACCTGCTGGGGCACCCCCCGGCACCACGGCCCCGGCCGGAGGGGTGTCCGCCGCTCCCGCCCGGCCCCTCGGCTCGGGGGTCCCGGCACCACCGGCACTCCGGGGAGGCGGGGGAGGTTAAACCGTAGTGGTGCGTCCCCCATGGAGCGTCAGCGGGCTGCCGAGGAGCCGGGGCCCCGGCCGCCCCCCGCTTTTGGGCAGGTAACCGGCGGCGGGGACAGGGCCGGGGCACGGTGGGCGCCGGGGATCCTGCGTGCCCTCGCAGGGTGGCTGCGGGACTGGGGAACAGCTGGGCGGCTCCCCACATCTGGAGCAGGGCAGCCGAGCGGGGAATAATCCGGAGGATTATGCGCGCGGGCGCGGCACCCCCCCCCCCGCGCCTGCCCTGCATATCCCCAGATATTCCATAAAAACCTCAAATCCCCGGTGGCAGCCCCACGGTCTGCGCCAGCCAGCCCCCCCCCCCGGGGCCAGGCATGTCCTGCGGCACGGGGGCAGCCCCCAGCCATGGGCAACTGCACCAAGACCCCTGAGCGACGGCTCCCAAAGGTACGGCCCGGCTGGGATACCCCGCGGGGCAGCAGCAGGAAGAGGAAGAGGAGGGGGTCCCTGCTTGGCCCCCCCTTGCCACTGATGCCCGCTCCACTCGCAGGATGGGAAGCCGCGCTCGGGTGCTGCAGGCTCCGGCACAGGGGACCCCGAGGACGTGCTGGACGCGGCACAGACCCCCCCGCTGCAGGGATACTCGGTGCTGCAGGGGCTGGTGGGGCCGGCCTGCATCTTCCTGCGGCAGAGCATCGCCATCACCCAACGGGTACGCGACTGTCCCCTCCCCGCGTGCTGCCCGTGCTCCCGGGGGACTTAGGGCAGGATCCCTGCGGGATCCCCGGGAGTAGGACCCCTCCTTCGTCTCTTCCCGTTTTCTCTTCCCCAGGACCGGGAGCTGCGGCCCGAGGAGATTGAAGGTGAGGTGCTGGGGAGGGGGTCCCTCCCGGGTGGGTGGCAGTGCTGGGGTGCCAGTGGTGATGCCGCGGTATCCGCAGAGCTGAAGCAGGCATTCCGAGAGTTCGACAAGGACCACGATGGCTACATCAGCTACAAGGACCTGGGCGAGTGCATGCGGACCATGGGCTACATGCCCACAGAGATGGAGCTCATCGAGCTGTCCCAGCAGATCAGTACGTGGTGGGGCAGCGGGTCCTGAGCGATCCCTGCCCAATGCCCTGCTGACACACCCCTCCTGCCACAGCTGGGGGCAAGGTGGATTTTGATGATTTTGTGGAGCTGATGGGCCCCAAGATGCTGGCAGAGACGGCGGATATGATTGGGATCAAGGAGCTGCGTGATGCCTTCCGTGAGGTACGGGGACAGGGGGGACAGACGGGTAGGCTGCCAGCGTGCCAAGGGTGGCTGGTGGCAACAGGACCTTGTCTGTAGTTTGACACCAATGGGGACGGGCAGATCAGCATGCCCGAGCTGCGGGAGGCCATGCGCAAGCTCCTGGGGCAGCAGCTCAACTACCGGGAGGTGGATGAGATTCTCAAGGATGTGGATCTCAATGGTGATGGCCTGGTGGACTTCGAAGGTAGGAGCAGGGAAGGGGCCAGGAGCGCCCCCAGGGACATCTGGGATGTTCCGCGTGTGTTTTTCCCCGGCAGAGTTTGTGCGGATGATGTCGCGCTGAGGGTGGTGTGTGCCAACGTGGGACCCAAGCCCCCTGTGCCTTACGAAGAGGAGGGGGCCACAGAGGGACCCCCAGCTCCGGGGCCGGGGCGGTGCTGGCGCAGCAGTGCCCGTGCCGGGGGTGAGGCCGAGTGCTGGAGCTGCTCCGATGCCAAGGTCTGATCGTGGCAGGAGGCACTGGGGCCAATGTCGGGACCCATTTCGGCACAGGCTCGGCCAAGCTTCGACCACTCTCACCATCATCTCTGCTCTCTCCCTGCACCATCCCCCTTCCCACCCTGACCTCACCCTAAAAGTCACACCATCGTGGTCCCCTCTCCTTCAGCTGTGCCCCATCCCTGCTGCTCATCTCTCCAGCCTCCATTCCCACTCTGTATGCCACGCTGAGCCCCTCAGGCTCCCCCCACACCGCGTTTAATGTGGACTGCACAGCATAACCTGCCCCGTCACCGTGGTTTGAGCTCAGACCTACCCCCGACCCGCCTAGGGTGAGGCATCCCTCCCCTTTTGGGGCCAGCACAGACCCTCATGGATGTTCTGGCAGCCCCCAGCACAGGGGAGACTCCTGGTACCCCGGCCAGGAGACCCTCGAGGAGAGAAATAAAACATTACTGGGTGGAAGGGCCTTAGCCAGCTGCAGGCAGGGCTGCTGCAGGTATCCCCCCCTGCCCTGGCTGCAGTTTTGGGGCCAATCTTGCCCTTTTGAAATGATAAAACTCTCTCTACAGACTTTTGTTTTGTGTTTTGTGTTGTTTCCAAAGGGTTTATTGGTGATCGTGCCATCCACTGGTCTGCCCCAAAACCCCGGACCCCCACTGTGGATCACGGGAGCCCCGCTGGGAGCCGGGACCCCGGGCACCCCCTCACCGGGGCACGGGGCTCCGGGGAATGCACAGCCGGCGGGTGGGGCCGGTTCCCGGGACCGGCGACGGCAGATGCCCCCCAAAGTCCGGGCCGGGGTTCACTCCTGCAGAGAGTCGGGACGCCCTGACCGGCGCTGGCTCGGGGCTGTAGGGTGACACGGGGTCCCTTGGCGGCGGGGGGAGCGCGGCGGTGCCGATGGTGCCGCTCCCGGTGCCCCCCCGCCCCCCCCTTCCCGGTGCCAACTCCCCCACTCCCGGTGCCCCCCCGAGGCGGTGGCGCCGGTCAGTCACGTGACCCGCAGGGGGGCCCGCCGAGCGACGGGGCGTGGTCTACACCGCAGTCACGTGGTCGGGGAGGTGCCGAGGGGGCGGGGCCGACGCCGCGTGTCTCCACGGTGACCGGCCGGCGGGCGCGCGGCGGCGTGATGACGTCGCGCGCGTGACGCGCTTGCGTCATCACCGCGAGCGCCGGCGGAGGCGGGGAGAGACCTGGGTCAGGCCGGGGCCGCGCAGCGCTACCGGGAACCGGGGCCGCCGCGCTCCGCTCCGGTTCCCGGCTTCCCGCCGGGCCGAGCGGGGCCGAGCTGAGCTGAAGAGAGGCGGGCACCGACGATACAACCGGCGGGGCGAGCGCGGGGGCCGCACGCCGACCCCCGCCGCGGGGCTCCAGGGATCCGGGAGCGGCGGGCGGCAATCGGGGATGTCCTACAAGCCCATCGCTCCCGCCCCCGCTACCCCCGGAGCCGCCAGCGCCAGCCCCGCCCCGCCGGGGCCCGGGGCACCGTCCGCCGGTGAGAGAACCCCCCCGGTAACCGCGGGGGACGAGGGGCACCGGGAATGGAGAGAGACCGGGGGGACGGAGAGGGGTACCCCGGGAACGGATGGTACCGGATGAGGGAGGTGTCGAGGAAGGGGGAGTACGGCCGTGACCGTGAGTTTCCCGCAGCCACGAGTGTCCCGTCGCCCTCCGGTTCCGTCCCCGGCGCCGCCGCCCCTTTCCGGCCGCTCTTCAATGACTTCGGGCCGCCGTCCATGGGCTACGTGCAGGTGAGGCGCGGGGCCCGGGCCGGTGGGGCCGGGCGCGGCGGCGGGGGCGGCCCCCAGCCCCTCCACCCCGCCGTGTCCCCCTGTTCCCGCAGGCCATGAAGCCCCCCGGGGCGCAGGGCTCGCAGAGCACCTACACCGACCTGCTCTCGGTCATCGAGGAGATGGGGAAGGAGATCCGGCCCACCTACGCTGGCAGCAAGAGCGCCATGGAGCGGCTGAAGCGGGGTAGGGGCGGGGGGGGGAACCGGGCGGCCGCCGGCGCTGCGCCCCCGAGGCTCCCCAGCCCCGTGGGGAGCGACTGGAGTGTGATTCGAGGTGTCCCTGTGCTTCTCCCCGCAGGGATCATCCACGCCCGGGCGCTGGTCAGGGAGTGCCTGGCAGAGACAGAGCGAAACGCCCGCACGTAACGGCAGCTGCCACCCGGGACCCCCCGGGACCCCCCGGTGGCGGGGGCGGGGGGGCCGCCGTGCTGCCCGAGCCCCCCCCTCCCCGCGCTCTCCGCTCTTTATAAATGCGTGTTTTTATAAATAAAGGACAATGTTGGGACTTGGCCTCGGTATGTCCCCGCGGGGGTGGGTCCCGATGGCGATGATGGGACGCGGCGTAGAGGTGGGGGAGTCGGGGAAGGGTTTGGAGCCGAGCTAGGTGGATGTCCCGGAGCTGAGAGGTGCAGGAGTGATCAAACCACTCTTTGATCACTTTAAAAAGTGGCTTTTAAAATAAAACACCGGGTTTTTCCGGGGGCGGCCGTGCCGGTACACGCGGAGCGCCCGTGAGTGGCGCTCGCTGCCTTCCGCTCTCTGACGTCACGAGCCCCCCCCCCTCACCTCCCTACGTCACGGCTGTCGCCGTGGGAACGGGCTGTGATGTCACGATCCTAGGGGCCGGTGCGGAGCGGCGCAGGTTCGGTGGGGCCGGGGGGCGGCGGGGACCGGGCGGGTGGGGGAGAGTGGAGGGTGCCGCGTTGCCATGGCAACGGAGCGGAGCCGAGTGTGGCCGAGCCGGGCCGAACCCGGAACCGAGGGGGGCCGAGCGGTACCAGACTGAGCCGAACGTGGGGCCGAACCCGGGGCCGAGGGTGGCCGAGCGATACCGGACTGAACCGAACCCGTAGCCGAGCGGTACCGGACTCAGCCGAACCCGGGGCCGAGCTGTTCCGAGCCGGGCCGAACCTGGGGTCGAGCGGTGCTGGGCGGTACCGGACTCAGTCGAGCGTGGGGCCGAGCCGGGCCGAACCCGGGGCCGAGAGCAGCCGAGTGGTATCGGACTGTACCGAACCCGGAGCCAAGCGGTACCGGACTCAGCCGAACCCGGTGGCGGAGCGGTTCCGAGACGGGCCGAACCCAGACCGAGCGGTACCGGGCTGAGCTGAGCGTGCCCCGAGCGGTTCCGAAGGGCTGCCGAACCGGCCCGAGCTGTCCCGAAGCCGGTCCGGTCTGGTGTAACAAAAGCCCCCTCAGGCGCTGCCCCTGCTGTGTCCCGCTGTGCCCCGCCGCCGCCATGCTGATCAAGGAGTACCACATCCTGCTGCCCATGAGCCTGGAGGAGTACCAGGTGGCCCAGCTCTACATGATCCAGGTGGGGATGCGGGGCTGAGCATGAGGGCGTGGGGGAGCTGCGGGGCTGAGCAGGGGGGGCTGAGCCCAGGGGCTGCACAGGTCTGGGCTCTGTGGGGCTGAGCCTGAGGGGTGTGGGGTCCAAGGGTCAAGACTGAGGGGGTGCACAGGGCTATGGGGCTGGGCATGGAGAGCTGGAGGGGTGCAGGGATCTGGGGACTGAGACTGAGGGGGTGCAGGGGGCTGAGAGAGGCTGGAGATTGTAGCCTGGGGAATGCAGTGGGCTGTGGGGGAGCATGAAGGGTGCACGGGCTGAGCCTGGGGGTGCACAGGGGACTTCGAGGCTGAGCATGGGATGCTGGAGGGTGTAGTGGGGCTGTGGAGCTGAGTGTGGGGAACTGGAGAGCTGGAGGGCTGAGCATGGAGCCTGGAGTGGCACGGGGTGGCCCGAGGCTGATCCCAAGCAATTGGTGGGTTGCAGGGGCGTCAGTGAGGCTTTGGGTGGGTTTGGGGCCACCCAGCCAAGTAGGGGGTCCTGTGAGCAGGTGTGGGGCTGGTGGATGCCAGCACATGGGGACGGGAGTGTATGGGGACCCTGGGTGCCCATGGGGATCTCGGGGCTTGGAGGGGCTGCACTGAGACATCATCTCTGTGCAGAAGAAGAGCCGGGAGGAGTCGAGTGGTGAGGGCAGCGGTGTGGAGATCCTGGCCAACCGGCCCTACACCGACGGCCCCGGGGGCAGTGGCCAGTACACCCACAAGATCTACCATGTCGGCTCCCACATCCCCAGCTGGTTCCGGGCGCTGCTCCCCAAAGCTGCACTCCAGGTGGAGGAGGAGTCCTGGAATGCTTATCCCTACACACGCACCAGGTGGGAGCTGGGAGGCAGCAGGGTGAGCTGCAGGGCTGGCCGTGCTCCCGGGCTCAGTCCTGTGCCCCTCCAGGTACACATGTCCCTTTGTGGAGAAGTTTTCCATTGAGATCGAGACATACTATCGTCCGGATGCGGGGCAGCAGACCAACATCTTCAACCTGAGTGCGGCGGAGAAGAGGCAGAGGATTTTGGGTGGGTATGGCTGGCTTGGGGAGCTGGGCAGGACCCTGTGGCTGCTGGGATTCCCACACAGTGCTCCTGGGATGGGTGTGTGGATGTTATGGGGCCTTAGGGGCTCGACTTCACTCTCCTTGCTGGTACTCATGGTTTGGGGATGCTGGAAGGGAAGAGCTCCCTGGATCCTGAGCTCCCTGCCTGAAGCTCTCAGGGCTGCTGAATTAAGTTTCACATTAAAAATATTTTCAGGGATAGTTTTGTCCTCTGCCTCTTCCCTTGCCTCTATTTCTATTTGCAGCTTCTCCTTCCTAGTGCCAGCCTGCTCCCCTCTCCTTCCGTGTCCCAGCCCTGTTCTGGCATGGGTTTGCCTTCTCAGTCTCTTCTGGTGTACATGGGACCCCACACCTGGGTCCTATGGGGTGTTTCGGATCAGCTGGAGCAGGGAGAGCTGGAAAAGTGTGTCCCCATTTTCCTACTCCCTGCCCTGCTTCCCCTCTCCCCAGGGCTTTGCTCCAGATCACTCTCTGTCTCCTTTCTGGGGAGACTGGTGGGCAGAACTGGGAGCTCGGGGTGGGATTCTTCCCTCTCTGGCAGGTTCCCGTTCCCGGTGGTGTGGATGTGGTCAGTTCAGGCGCCAGAGTGTGGAGTGTGACGCGCTGCCTCTTGAAATGGAGGCCTAAAATAGGCACTCGGAGGAAATGATTCATCTGACCTATTTCTCTCCCCGGCTCTTGCGGCACTGGGGATGTCCAGCTGGGATACCGATGGCTCGGACCTGGTGGCAGGAATTCTGCCCCTACCACCCCTGGGAAGCAACCAAGGCCAAGCAGACAGCATCGGGGCATGGCCCTGTGCCTGCTGCCTGGCTTTTCACTCTAGTGCCCGTCCCGTGGGCATTCCACAGGGCACTCAGCATCTCCAGTGGCTGCTGCCTTCCACAGGGAGCAGGGTTGGAGTGGGACCAGCCCCAGTGTGGATCTCGCTGGGATTTTCTCTGCCCTGGTGTCCTGTAGCACTGACAGATTTAAACCCCTCTCACGTTTCAAAGGGCAACGGAGAAACGTGGTCTGGGTGATCCGCAGGGATAACTGCTTCCTTGGCAGCTTTCTCCCAGTGGCAAAAGCAAAGGGAGTTGGATTGTGATGGGAATGACACTGCCAGGATCTGCTTGGGGACAGCAGGTCCTATCCCAGCTCTTTGCTGCTGTTATCCAAGATGCTTGGCATCATGCTGTGCATTGCATCATTTTTGTGGACTCAGGGCATCTCTAGTTTTCTTTTTCCTCCTTTTTTCAGCCCAAGCTGGAGGAAGAGAGGCTGACAGGACCTTGGGGACATCAAGGGGGGCAAATAAATGCAGGGTTTGGCACAGCCCTGGGAATGGGGACAGTGCTGCGGGACGGTACTGGGAGCCAGTGGGGTGCCCTGGGATCCTCCAGACCATGCTGGAGGAACCCGACCTGGAGACAGGGCTGGAAGAGCCAAATTCTAGATTTTGTGCTGGATTGAGCCCAAATGGCTATTGGATCGTTCAAGAGCCTCCCTCCAGTCTTGGGAGGTCATCCTCATTTGGAGAGAGCTCACCCCCATTTCGGGAGAGGTCACCTCTGTTTGGGGATAGGGTTCATTGCCCTCCCCCCTCTGGCTCTCTGGAGGCTCCGGTGTCACGTGGTGGTTTTTCTGTGCCCTGTTTTTGGGGGACCTTCGGGCTTTTTGGTGCGGGAGCCGGGAGCTGTGCCGAGTTGCCTCATGTGCTGTCCCTGTCCCCAGCCCCTACGTCCCCCAGGGTGGCCGGGATCACACTGCAGCTGCCAGATCTGCCAGCTGATGTGTGTGTGTGTGTCAGTCCTGGCTCTCCACATGCTCCCAGCCTCTCCCTCCCTGTGCCGCTCCCTGGGGTGCTGGACTGGGATCCCACGTGGGGAGGGGGATGTCTTTGGCTGCACCAAGGGTGTCTGTGATGTTCCAGCCTTGGCATTTTATATATTTTATTTGGAAATTCTTCCCTGTGAGGGTGGTGAGGTCCTGACACGCGTTGCCCAGAGAAACTGCAGATGCTCCATCCCTGGAAGTGTCCAAGGCCAGGTTGGATGGGGCTTGGAGCAACCTGGGATAGTGGAAGGTGTCCCTGCCCATGGCAGGGGGTGGAATGAGATGGTCCATAAAGTCCCTTCCAACCAAAACCATTCCAGGATTTTGTGATTCCAGAACTCCAAGATTTTAGGATTCTAGGACAGAGAGTGTTTGCTGCCAGCTGCATTGGATGTATGGCTTGTGGGAATAATTTGACCTGGTTTTTGTCCCTTTTTCCTTGTTTTCCTATCTGTGCCCCCTTGCCAAGCGCTGCGGAGTGACAAGTGCCGTTCCCCCCACAGACACCATTGACATCGTGCGTGATCCCATCTCCCCTGGGGAGTACAAGCCCGAGGAGGATCCCAAACTCTACCACTCATCCAAGACGGGCCGGGGGCCGCTGGGAGATGACTGGCTGGAGGCAGCGGTGGCCAGCGGGCCCCTCATGTGCGCCTACAAGCTCTGCAAGGTGGAGTTCCGATACTGGGGGATGCAGTCCAAGATTGAGCAGTTCATCCATGACGTGGGTGAGTTCAGAGCCGTGGGTTGCTGGAGGGTCATTTGGGCAGCCATGGGATCGCACTGGACTCACTTCCCCCCTTCTCCCCCGAGGTCTGAGGAAGGTGATGCTGCGCGCCCACCGCCAAGCCTGGTGCTGGCAGGATGAGTGGACAGACCTGACGATGGAGGACATCCGGCAGCTGGAGGAGGAGACGGCACGAATGCTGGCACAGAAGATGGCCAAGTGTGGCGAGGGCGAGGAGCCACCTGCGGCTGGGATCAGCCCTGAGGGGCGGCCGGAGCCAGATGGGCCTGGCGGGCAGGAGGAGGCCGAGCTGCAGGCGGGGACTGATACCCCCTCCGATGATACCTTTGCCAAGCAGTGGTCCACCTCTTCTCGGTCTTCCTACTCTTCCCAGCATGGAGGTGAGAGACCAGGTCTGGTGTGGTTATGCCCTGGATGCTGTGGCTCTCCATAGGAGATGTGTCAGGGGACTGTTTTGCCTGGCTTGGGTCTCCTGGGCTGGGGCTCTGGGTGTCCCAGGTCTGGTGCAAGGTTTCTTGAAGGGGCCCTGGGTGACCCAGGGATGGTCCTGGATCTCCTGGAGGGACTCTGGGTGACATAGGGATGGCCCCAGATCTCCCTGGGGGGTCTGGGTCCAGGACCAAGGGGGAGCTGTGGGGTAGGAGCGGGGTCTCTCTGCAGGAGACTGTGCGTGCTGATCCCCCGCGGGTGGCAGGGGGCGTGTCTCCTCAGAGCCTGTCGGAGTGGCGGATGCAGAACATTGCCCGGGACTCGGAGAACAGCTCCGAAGAGGAATTTTTCGATGCCCACGGTACTGGCACCATCTTGGGACAGGCTGGATGGGGGCGAGGCCGTCTGAGGATGGGAGTGCAGGCACAGGGGTGACCCCCCCCACCCATGCTTCCCTCCTGCCTCTGCAGAGGATCTGTCTGACAGCGACGAGGTCTTTGCCAAGGAGATGACCAAGTGGAGCTCCAATGACTTCTTGGACACGCTTGAGCGCCCAGCGGAGCTGGATGAGGCACTGGGTGAGTGCTGGGGTGAGCGCCCCAAATCCTTGGGTGGGTGTCCTGGGAGGGGCCTGACTCCCACCTGGAGACCCCAACTGGCTCACCAGGGCTGTGTGCTTGCAGGGGATGGAGCCAGCGCCACCAAGGGGGATGGTGAAGGGTTGGGAACATCCAGCTTCCCTGAGGTGAGTGTCCCCTCCCTCGGGCCGTGCCCTCCTGCCGTGCCCCCCCCGACTTGACTGCTCTCCTTCCTGCAGGGCGGCACGGCAGAGAGCACGGAGCAGATGTGCCGGATCCACGCACTCTTCCTCATCCTCCACAGTGGGAACATCCTGGATCAGGGAGCGGGCGAGCCAGGCTCCAAGCAAGCGGATGTGCAGACACTGGCGGCCACCTTTGATGCTGTCACCCGCGTCCACTTTCCTGAGGCACTGGGACATGTGGCCCTGCGCCTGGTGCCCTGCCCGCCCATCTGTGCTGCAGCCTACGCCCTCGTCTCCAAGTACGGATTCCTGCTGGGAAAGCAGGGGACCGGGGAGCTGGTATCCTTGGAGAGGGGGCTTTACTTCTGGTGGGACATTAAGGACTGGGGATGGGATGGGATGGGATGGGATGGGATGGGATTATTCCTGGTGTGGCATCCCAGGGTGAACCAGCACCATGCAGTGGGATGAGGACATCAGGACAGTCCCGTTCATCCCTCGCCATGTACCCCTCAGGCTCAGCCCCTACAGCCACGACAGGGACAGCCTGTCCAGCAGCCAGGACCACATCCCGCTGGCAGCACTCCCGCTGCTGGCCACCTCCTCAGGCACCTACCAGCACGCTGTGGGCACTGTCATCGCCCGCGCCAACCAGGCCTACGCAGCCTTCCTGCACTCCAGAGAGGGCACTGGCTTCTGTGGCCAGGTGAGGTGGAATCTGGGGGGAAGCTTGACTCTGGGGTCCAGCTGTGACCCTGCATGGAGGGTTTGGGGGTCACCCTCCTCGTGGGTCTGTGGTCTCTGCAGGTGGTGCTGCTGGGGGACTGTGTGGGTGGCATTCTGGGATTTGATGCCCTGTGCCAGAGCCGGGTGGGCTCTGGGGGCAGCCGGAGCAGCAGCCGCCGTGGCAGCCTGGTGAGTGCCTACAGCCCAACACCCCCAGGGGAGGGTTGGGGGTGCACTGGGGCTATATGGGGTCTGGGTGTTTGCTGCCTCTCCCTGCAGAGCACGGAGCCCATCTCCCCAGAGCAGTGTGGTGGCCCGGACCCACTGGCTGATGGGACAGAGGGAGCGCTGGTATTGGGCCAGGCTAGCCCTGAGCCTCCAGAGACACAAGGGGACAGCCAGCAGCACAGCTCCATGTGCAGGTGAGCCCGAGGGGGATGGTTGGCTATCTTGTGCTTTATGGAAAGGGTGTAATTCCCATCTGCTCCAGGCTGGGAAGGAGCATTTCATGGAGGCTGCCTGCCATGGGGTGATCTTGCTGGAGCTCCTCTGGGATAATGGGGCCACGCCAGGCACAGCTTTGCCTTCAAGATGGTGGGAGTGCAATGTTGCCATCCTTCCCCATGCCCACCGTCTCTGCTGTCCCAGCCTGCAGGCCAGCGAGGCCCCACTGGAGGCAGAGGCTCCCCGGAGCAGCGCCATGGCGCTGGATGGGGCGGAGGGTGCCAGCACCCGCCTCGAATTTAAGGTATCCGGCTTCTTCCTCTTTGGTTCCCCACTGGGGCTGGTGCTCGCGCTGCGCAAGACCGTCATGCCTGCTCTGGATGGTGAGGATCGCTACCTGCTGCGGTGCCAGCCCCTGACCCTCCCTGCAGGGCTCAAGTCCCTGAGTTGTGCTCACCCCACAAGCCTGAGCTCCCCAGGACCACCCCAGAGAGCCCTGCTTGGGTTTGAGCCCCTTGCATGCCCAGCCCTGCCTGTGTGCGTGTTGGTGGGTGCCTGAGTGTCCCTGCTCTGTGCCAGCCTCAGCCTGTCCCCGGTGCCCCAAATTTCCCTCTCCAGCCTTTCCTCTTGCTGTGTCCTGCTTTATTCCTCCTGGGTGTTTTGCTCCTGGTGCCCCCCAGCCCTTGTGCCCACCTGACCCCACTCTGTGCTGCAGTGGCCCAGCTGCGTCCTGCCTGTGAGCAGATCTACAACCTCTTCCATGCCGCCGATCCCTGTGCCTCCCGCCTGGAGCCCCTCCTGGCCAAGGCCTTCCATGCTGTGCCACCCCTCAGCGTGCCCCGATACCAGAAGTACCCCTTGGGTGATGGCACCTCGTCCCTGTTGGGTGAGCAGGTCCTCTCTAGGCTGGTGCCAGGCACCCTGGGGCCCCATCAGGGTACCCAGAGCACTCACAGCCTTGCTGGGTGGGGGGAGAGGGATGTGCAAGCCCTTTGTACTGCTTTGGGGCTCTACTGGAGGGAGTCCTGGAGTGGTGGGTGTCCCTGGGGACTCTGGGTGTGCTCACCCAGCTCTTTCTGCAGCGGAGGCCCTGCAGACGCACTCTGCCCTGTTCCTGCCCAAAGTGGATGTGGCTGCCCCCCCTACCCCCACTGGCAGCTTTGGGGGCTTCTGGAAGGGCAATGAACCGGCAGAGCCCCCCACTCCTGCCAGCACCAGCGAGGTTGTCAAGAGTAAGTGTCATCTCTACCCACCCCATCCCATGCGGGCACCTTGAGCTGCACGACATGGGATGAGGTCCAGAAAAGGCTTCATTCCAGCTCTCCCCACAGTCCTGGAGCACTGGTGGGGCCCAAAGCGCATTGACTACTCTCTGTACTGCCCTGATGCCCTGACTGCCTTCCCCACCATCACCCTGCCCCACCTCTTCCACGCCAGCTACTGGGAATCCTCTGACGTGGTGGCCTTCATCCTGCGCCAGGTATGGGCACAGTGGGGTGGGCGGCAAGCCGGGGCTGGCAGAGGCTGAGCCGGTGCCATGCTGTCGGCAGGTGATGGAGAAAGAGGGGCCGCAGCCGGCGGAGAGCGAGGAGAGCTCCATCTACAGCCCCGCCATCCCTCGGGAGAAGTGGCAGCGCAAGCGCACCCAAGTGAAGATCCGGGTACGTGGCCAGTGGGAGCCCACCTGGGGCATCCTGGGGTGTGCGGGTTCTGGGACAATCCCACAGCCCAGTGGTGTCCCTGTGGCACCTCAGGAGCTCCCCCAGGAGCTGCTGAGTACCCCATGTGCCTGCAGAATGTGACGGCCAACCACCGGGCCTGCGATGTGATCGTGTGTGAGGGCAAAGCGCAGGTCCTCAGCGGGCGCTTCATGTACGGACCCCTGGACGTGGTGACACTGACTGGGGAGAAGGTACAGCTGGGCTTAGGAGGCCACCAGGACCCCTCAAACAGGGTGGGGGTGTCGAGGACCGGGCATGGGGCTGGTGTCACCCACAGTAGGGGAAGGATGTGGTTAACAGGACCCTGTGTGGCATGGTGGGAGAAGGTCGTAAGGACTTGCAGGTGGGGACACAGCAAGACGTTGCAGTCCAGCCCATGCCCAGCCCGTTTCCCTCTCTCAGGTGGACATCTACATCATGACACAGCCACTGTCAGGGAAGTGGCTGTACTACGGCACCGAGGTGACGAGTGGCAGCGGGCGCCTGACCTTCACCATCCCTCCAGACAAGGCTCTGGCCATTGGGATCTACCCTGTTCGCATGGTGGTCAGGTGAGGTGTCACCTCAGTTCCTCCTCCAGCCCTTTTGGCAGAGCTACACCTGCTGCCCTGGCAGCAGAGCCGGTGCCGAGCCACCACCTCTGCCTTTGCAGGGGGGACCACAGCTACGCCGAGGCATACCTGACTGTGGTGGCCCGTGGCACTGAGTCCGTTGTGTTCAGCATTGACGGCTCCTTCACCGCCAGCGTCTCCATCATGGGCAGTGACCCCAAAGTGCGGGCCGGGGCTGTGGACGTTGTAAGGTGGGTGCCCTTAAATAAGGGAGTCAGTCTCCCCATCTTTCATGGTGTGGTGACAACTCTGTTGGGGGGTGTCAGAGCAGGGACAAGGGGGAGGGTATTCCACCACTCCCTTGCCTCCAGCACATCATCTCTATGCTGGTGCCCTATTGTGAAAAATAATCCTCTCCGAGTTTGGATGTGGTCCCCACAGTTTTGCTGTGCCTTCCCCTTGGTAAAATCCCTGGGAGCAGGGAGGTTTTGGAGGCAGCACCCACACATGCTGTGTTGGGAAATCCCAGCTTCCCACAGCAGGACTGCCTCCACACAGGCTCCTGGCAGCCACCCATGTCCCCTCCCAGGCACTGGCAGGACTCGGGGTACATGATCATCTACGTGACGGGGCGCCCCGACATGCAGAAACATCGCGTGGTGGCCTGGCTCTCCCAGCACAACTTCCCCCATGGCGCTGTCTCCTTCTGCGATGGGCTCACCCACGACCCGCTACGCCAGAAAGCTGCCTTCCTGCAGAGCCTGCGCACCGAGGTGGGGATGGGGACGCTGCTGGGAGGACACAGGGCTGGTGATGGGGTGGCATGGGCTGTGCTGAAGCCTGTGCACCTCTGCATCCCGGTGGAGATGCTGGGAGCTGGACTGCACTGCCATGGCAGAGCTGGAAGCTTCTCAGGGCAGCTCCCAGCTATCCCTCTTAACATGAGGGTGTCCCAGCCCCTGGGGGTGGCTGTCCCTGTGGGAAGGGATGTTCCCTGCCCTAATGCTCTTGTCCCTGGGCAGGCAGAGATCTCCATAGTTGCTGGCTACGGCTCTACCAAGGATGTCTCCGTGTACAGCTCACTGGGACTCGCGCCAGCACACATCTACATTGTGGGACGGGCCGTCAAGAAGTTCCACAACCAGTGCCAGGTATGGTGGTGGCAGGGCTGGGGAGATACTGGGGATGCAGGGGATGATGGCTGACCCCACCACTGGCTGCGGCCACCAGCTCAGGCTGTCTGTGTGTCCTGCAGTTCCTCTCCGAGGGCTATGTCGCCCACCTGGCCCAGCTGGAAGCCGCAGCCCTGGCCCACTCCCCAAAGGGCCCCCCACGACCCGTGCTGGGCAAAGGCACCTATGGCTGCCCAGCGCCCGTCGACTTCCTGCGGAAGCAGAGCCAGCTCCTGCGCTCCCGGGGCTCCAGCCAGGCAGAGCGGGATGGGGGGCCCCCCTCAGCACCCCCAGGCTTGTCCCGGGCCAAGCCCCGCAGCGTCAGCCTCAAGCTGGAGGGTGAGGAGTGAGGGTGGCATGGCCATGTCCCCCCTCCACTGCATCCCTGATTTCCCAGCAAGGAGCACCTGGGGATGGAGCCAGTGCTGGGCCACGAGCCCATAGGAAGGAGATGAGGGCACTGGGTCCCCTGAGACTAGGGGGTGCTGGGAGATGGCTCTGAGCCCCCCTGAGGGCCAGAGTGATCCCCTCAGGACTGAGCCACCCTGGGCCCTCCCTGCTGCCCCCAGCCCCATCCCCTCTGGTCCTTTGGGGCTGTTGGGCAGTGCCCAGTGGGGTCTGCGCCCCAGGGTCATTGTCTGTGTGCAGTACTGGGGGGCTGTGGCTGTGCCCCAGGGCAAATGGCACTTCCCCACCTATTTATTTCCGTCCAGTGTCACAGGGCAGGGCTGGGTTGGGGTTCCAGAGCGGCTCCTCTGTTCCCCCCCTTTCATTTTGGTGTTGAATAAAGAGATGTTATGACAAGGTGCCAGCACCCACGAGTCTGCTCTGTGCCTGTGGCACCAGGGTTCTCACCCACTGGGAAAGCCCTGGGGAGCCTCCAGGGACACCATGTCCCACAGGGACGTGGCCATGGGGCACATCAGTTGGGTCACATGCAATTCAGGACAAGGAAAAGAGCCTGGGGTGTGTGGGCTGTGCCGATGCTGATACCCTTCCCCTCTCCGACTTGGTTTCCCCTCATTTACTTCTAGCAGCAAATTTTTGTAGTGACCAGGGGCTGTGACTGGTTTTACTTGAGTTTATCTTGGCATAGCATGACCAGAGGTTTATAGAGATAGCAGGAAGAAGCTGTTATTCTATATAAAATATTCCTGACACTAACATGACAAGAGGAGACACTGGTTTGGGATGATAGCAGCAGCCTGGAGAAGTGACAATGGTGCGGCACGGAGGAGAACAGGCATGAAGGGGTTGGAGCCAGGGCTGAGGCTCAGTGTCGCCCCTCCATGGCCACTATAAAGTATAAAAACATCAAATAAGTGATAAAAGTTGGCAGGGACCAGCAGGCTCGTGTCACCCACACATCCCTGGTGTGATGATGAGCAGAGTCTAGAGCCCAGCAAAGAGCTTCAGCCATGTGCTGCAATGCTTTATGCTGCCACTTAAGTGCCTGGCTGTGTCGAGCTCCGGGGCCATTTCCACTGACTTCAAATAAGTAAAATCTGTATTAAACATTAATAAACATCCATGACCATTCCACATGTGGAATATCTAAAAGAACCTGTCCCGAGAGCGCTGGGCTCTCCCTTGTGGCTGCAGACTCTATTGGGAGAAGATGCCCTTGAAGCGGATCTTGTCTTCGGCGTCCTTCTCCCGCAGCCGTGCTTCCAGGCTCCGCAGCTCCTTGGAGACCACAGGGCGCAGTGAGGGGTCGAGGGCCAGGACTTTGGCGAAGTCAGCCTGTGCCTCGGCCACGTTCCACACGGCTGCATGGGCCTTGCCCCGCTTGAAGTAGGCCTTGACATTGTCTGTGGGGAGAGAGCTGGGGTCAACGGAGTGTGGGGGTCTCCTGGTGCCCACCACAGCCGCCTGGGATGGCCTGTGGCTCCTTACCCTCGTACTTGTTGAGGATGGAGGAGCAGTGGTCCAGCACCTCATAGTACTCCTCACACTGCAGCTTGCACTGGCAGTAGTTTAAGAGCAGGGGTGTGATCTTCTGGTCAAGCTCGATCCAGTCTGGAGAGCCCGGCTGCTCCTGTGGCAGACAGAGCAGGGAGAGTGAGGGGCAGCTCTCAAGCCCTGCATTCCTGGGGATGCCTGTGTGCATCTGGGGAGACCCACCTTCATCTGCAGATTCTTGAGACAGGCGATGGCATCGTAGTATTTGGCAGCTGCCTCGGGCACCTTGCCCTGCCGGTACAGCTCGTTGCCTTCCTTGTGGATCTGGGGCACAGCCTGGAGCTTCTCCTCATCTGTCATGGCCCATGGGTCCTGCTGGTAGGAGCCGGGTGGCTCCACCTGACAGCACCCCATCATGGAATCAGAGAACAGGATCATGGAATTGTTTAGGGTGGAGAGGACCTCTAGGATCATCGAGTCCTGCATGGCCATGGCCACTACTAAACCATGTCCCACATGCCACATTTGTGTGTTTTTTTGGACACATCCCCGAGCTCCCCATGCCGGCACCTCACCTTCAGCACCTCGATATCGAAGATGAGGGGCTGGGGGTTCTTCTGGAGTTCGTCGAGGTCGGGGTACCCCAGGGAGTAGTGCTCATGCATCTGGGCGATGCTGCAGCAGTGCCGCTGCCCCTCCAGCGGGTCCTTCCCTGCTGCGATGTTCCGCAGGCTCTTGGACACCAGCGGGTAAAGCACCACGTGCTGCGGGAGGGAAGGGAGCCGGGATTTGGGGAGGGAGGTGGGGAGAATATCAGGATGCTCCACCCTCGCACACCGCGGCTGGAGCGTACCGGGGCGCCGCAAACCACGCCCACAGCGTAACGTCACCGCCCACGCGCATGGGTCACGCCCCCAACCATAAGCCACGCCCCCGGCAGGTCCCCGTCCCGCCCACCTTGGCGTCGCAGCGGAAGCGCGCACGCTCGCCGGGCCGCATGGTTCGCAGCGCCGCTTCCCACACTGGCAGCTTGAACTTTTTCCCGACGATGAGCTCCATGGGCTTCCCCCGCGCCCTGCTATCGTCCACCGGCGTCTCCTCATCGCCGCACCGCAGCGTCCGGTAGTGGAAGGTGGCCTGAACGGGCAGGAGGAGCCCGCGGCGTCACCATGGCGACGCAGACGGGGGGGGGGGGCGCGCGCATGCGCGCCTCCCCCGCCGCGTTCCGCTTCCCACATCCCCCCACCCCGCCCGTCCCCCCGCGGACCTGACCTTGGTGCCGTCGCGGAAGTCCGGCAGCGGCCCGGTGCCCTCCCGCAGCACCTCCTTGTCCACACCGTCCGCCCGCAGCTGGTCGACCTGCTGCGCCATCGCACCCGCTCCGCCCGCGCCGCCAGCCCTGCCTCGGCCGCCTCCGCCGTCGCTCGGCTCTTTCCGGATAGTCGTGGCTGCGCGGGGCGCCCCCTGCCGGCGCGGAGGTGGTGCTGTGGGGCGGAGGCTCCGGGAAGGCGGCATGGCCACAGGCAGGGGGCGGAGGCAGCGGCGCACTCGGTTCCCACGTGGTGCTCGTTCCCCTTCTCCCCCCACCCTTCTCGGGTGCCATTTCAGGAGAGACGGGAGGCATTCCGGAATGAAAAGTTCCTGTGACACTCTGCCAACCGCCATGGAAAGGCCGCGGTCTAGGATGGGAGGTTGATAGTGTTGCCGGGACCCGTTGTGAGGGTCCCCGCCCGCCGCAGGGACAGCGTAGCCGGTTCGTCCCCTCCCCCCAGCCCGGCCAGGTCTCCGTGCGGGCAGGGAGGATAGGCAGCCACGGCAGGGCCTTGCGAAACCGCTGGGGGGGACACCTCAGGGCTCACCAGGGTTCAGCCCAGCCCACAAGCAATCCCGGGGTGACAGTAGGACACCGGCAAGTTGCAGGTACCTGGTCCCTCAGACAGACTGGTGGCTCATGGAGGTGACCGCTGCTGCAGGAGTGACCCCGTAGGGAACACGCTGTTCTGCCGCCGCTGTCATTGCTCAGCAATGCTGGAGAGGTGGCTCAGCCCCGTACTCACCCTCACACACAACTGAGACTTTGAGGCAGCTCCTGCTCCCCCCTCCTGCACCCCTTGTTTTTCGGTGGTGCTTGATCCCCGCTTACCCACGTGGGTCCCCCAGGAACCAAGTGGGCTCTGTGCCCCCCCACTGTGGCTTCACCGCGGGGCAGGGGCAGCGCGGAGCCGCGGCGTTGTCGGTGGCAGCGCAGGTGTCAGGAGCCGCGTGCGGTCGATGGCGACGCCGAGAGCCGCCGCGGGGTAACCGCCTCCTTCCTGCGCTGGCGGCGAGGCGAGCGCGGGGCCACAGCTGCGGCAGCAGCGCCATGTGCCAGCGCCGCCGCGAGGGACCGGGGACCTGCCACCTGCCAGCCCCGCGCGGAGCCGGGGCCGCCGCCACCCCCCGCGGGGGCTGCGGGCACGGCGGGAGGGGAGCGCGCCAAGGATGGGGGCTTTGGGCTTTGCAGGTGCCGGAGCTGAGGGTGGTCCCGTGGAGGCTCTTGCTGGGATTTGGGGTGAAGCGTGTCCCCATCAGGATGGCTCTCGGCAGGCTCCAGCAGCGGAGTTGGAGGCACGGGGGGGATACAGGAAGGGCCCCCGCAGCCCAGGTGCTGTGGGGGGGGCTGGTTCCCCCCGGGGACATCCGGGTGGCAGCCCACTGTGGCGGGCTGTGTGACGCCAGAAGCGGAGGCGAGCCTCATATTTGGGCACGGAGCAGGTTATTGGAGGCCGCGGCCCCGCAGCCGGGAGATCAGGCCGTGATAAAGGCTGCCGTGGTGCTGCTGCCTCCGTTGGCTCGGGCGCTGCCGAGACATCCCCTGGCTGCGCTGGGCTCGGGGCCGGGGGCATGGGGCCGATGGTGGCGCTGGGGCTGCTCGTGTGCGTGCAGCTGTGTGGGGGTGAGTGCCGGGCGGGCGGGAGCGGGGCCCGCGGCGGTGGCGGGCCCGGCTCAGCAGCCTCGGTGCCGCAGGCTCCGGGGAGCTGCGTCTGGTGGACGGCGGCGGGCGCTGTGCCGGGCGCGTGGAGGTGAAGCACGACGGTGAGTGGGGCTCCGTCTGCGTCTTCGACTTCGACTGGGAAGCCCGTTGGGCCATCGTGGTGTGCCGGCAGCTGGGCTGTGGCCGGGTGGCCAGGGCGTCCCCGTACGCCCCGTTCGGGCAGGGCACCGGGCGGATCTGGCTCCAGCCCTTCTTCTGCAACGGCACCGAGGATGCGCTGAAGGAGTGTCGGCACTTCGGATGGGGACAGCACTTGTGTGGCCACGAGCGGGATGTGGGAGTGACCTGCACAGGTGAGGGGACACGCCGGCCGTGCCGGAGTTGCCACCTTGTGCTTGAGCATCCCGGGCAGGGCTGAGCTGTTCCGGTGCCCCGGTGCAGATGCCGTGGAGCTGAGGCTGGCGGGCAGCAGCAGTCCCTGTGCCGGGAGGGTGGAAGTGAAGCTGCAGGGACACTGGGGCTCGGTGGGAGACGACAACTGGGACATGGAGGACGCCGAGGTGGTGTGCCAGCAGCTGGGCTGTGGCTCGGCTGCTGGTGCCTACTCCGCCATCGAGCACTTCGGTGCCGGGGACGGGCCCGTCCGTCTTTTCCGGGTGGACTGCAATGGATATGAGTCCAGTCTCTGGGACTGCGAGATCCGTGGCTGGGGACAATATAACTTCAGCCATGACTGGGACACTGCCGTTACTTGCCAAGGTAGTTGCCAGACTGGGGGGGATGTGGCATTTCATGTACGTCCCTGGACACTGGTCCTGCACTGCTCCTCCAGGATTTTCCCATCTGGTTGGTGCCGATGGAGCCTGTGCCGGGCGGCTGGAGGTACGGAAGGGCCGGGCCTGGGTGGGTGTGTGCGAGGATCAAGTGGACATGAAGGTGGCCGAGGTGGTTTGCCGGGAGCTGGGCTGTGGAGCGGCGCTCGCCATCCCCGGCAGCGGGCGATTTGGGGCGGGATCTGGGCTGCTCTGGGACGGGGGCTTCCAGTGCAATGGCACCGAGCCCCTCCTCAGCGCCTGTGCCCGGCGTCCGCCCCACGGCCAGGGCTGCACCGGCCCTGCCAGCGTCATCTGCTCCCGTAAGTGCCGGGGACACCGGGGGCTGCTGGGGTCCCTGCACCATCGCCCCCCTCAATGCCCTTTCTGCCACAGCCTACACGGGCTTCCGGCTGGGGAACAGCAGCTCGGGATGCACCGGGCGGGTGGAGGTGGCAGTGAGGGGGACGTGGGGTTCCGTCTGCGCCAGTGAGTGGGACCTGCCCGATGCCCACGTCCTGTGCCGCCACCTGGGCTGCAGCCACGCCCTCACCGTGCTCCCGGGAGGCTCCTTCGGCAGCGGGGACGGGCCCCTGCGGCCAGACGCCTTTGGCTGCAGCGGGAGCGAGCGGCACCCGGGCGAGTGCCCCGTGGCCGTGCTGGGGAAGCCCCCCTGTGCCCCCGGAAACGCCGCTGCCGTCAACTGCTCAGGTGTGTATGGCACCTGCAGGAGGTGCATTTAAGAGCTTTTGTGAATTCCTCAAGAATTGGGAGCAGAGGATGCAGGGATGTTTTGGAGTGAAGCATGGTCTGAGCCAGGGGCCACAGCCCCATGGCTCTGCTGGTGATTTTGCAGGTGTTGGTGGCTTTGTGGAATCCCTGCGGCTGGTGGAGGGTCAGAGCTTGTGCGATGGGTGGCTGGAGGAGACCGTAACCAGCCCGGCATGGCGCCGTGTGCCTGTGGAGGAGTGGAAGTCATGGGATGTCCACATGGTTTGCGCGGTGCTGGGCTGTGGCGTTCCCAAGGACGTTTACACCTCCTTGGGTACGGCCACTGTTGTGAGCAGCAGCCCCAGCGAGATGGACATCACAACTGAAGAGATGGACATTTTGGGAGTGGGTTCTGTGCTGACCAGCAGCCCTGAGGAGATGGATGAGGAGCTGGAGAAGATGGACAATATATCAAGGACGGGCCCTGCGCCAAGCAGCCGCCCTGAGGGGATGGTCATCGTCTGCTCAGGTGGGTGTCCTGAGAAGGGCTGGAGGTGCCGGTGCCCCAGGCAGCCACCGCAGGCTGGTCCTTCCGTGCCCGCAGGCAGCCGGCGGGTGAGGCTGGTGGGGAGCTCTGGGCGCTGCGCCGGGCGCGTGGAGGTCTATTCCGGTGGCAGGTGGAGCACGGTCTGCCAGGAAGGCTGGGAGCTGCAGGACGCCGCCGTTGTCTGCCGGGAGCTGGGCTGTGGCACGGCGCTGGAGGCACCGAGCTCGGCGCGCTTCGGTCCCGGCACGGGGCCGCTGTGGCCCTACATCCCTGACTGCTCCGGGACCGAGGAGTCTCTCTGGGAATGCGGGCGTTCGGAACAGCGCGAGTGCGGGCGCGGCGGCGGGGCAGGGGCCGTCTGCTCAGGTCAGTGCCGGGCACCCCAGATCAGGGTCCAGCCGAGCCCCCCGAGGGGTTCCTGGCCGTGCCGTGACCACCCTGCACCCCTTGCAGAGCAGCTCTCCGTGCGGCTGGCGGGCGGCCACGGGCGGTGCCGCGGGTTCCTGGAGGTGTCCCACAATGGCACCTGGGGCCGCGTGTGCGCCAACGGCACCAGCCCCGGCACCGCCGCCACCGTCTGCCGCCAGCTGGGCTGTGGGCACCAGGGGTGGCTGTCGGCTGTCCCCGCCCAGCAGCCGGCCCCCGCCTGGCTGGCCTGGGTGGGCTGTGAGGACGGGGCCCACTCGCTCTGGGGGTGCCCCTCGGCACCCTGGAATCTGCAGAGCTGCGGCCCAGGCGGGGACGCCCACGTGGATTGCGATGGGGACAGTGATGGCATCACTGAGACAGACACTACCCCACATCCCGACGGTGCCACCAGCACAGGTAGCTCTGCCCGTGCCGGCACCCCCAACGCCGGGCTGGCTGGGATGCCCCTGCGCTCACTGCCTGGCTGTATCCACACAGGTGTCCCTGGCAGCACAGCTGCAGCGGTGACCGTGGGGACTGTGCCTGTGCCAACTGTCCTGTGCGTGGTGCTGGGGACGCTGCTGTGCCTGGCCCTGGGCGCCCTGGCCGTGCTGCTGGGCCGTGCCCGCGCCTGGCGCCGAGGTGGGTCCTGGCGGGTGGGGGCTGGCACAGACCCGGTTTGGGGGTTCCGGGGCTCCTGCCCTTGCAGAACAGCTCAGAAGGTGGGCAGGGGTGCCCCCGGTGCCAGCCACGGTGGCCAGGGCCCCAGGTAAATGCTGCGTCTCGTTCCAGGCCCTGGCAGAGCTGCAGATGCCGTCTCCAACGCTGTCTACGAGGAGCTGGACTACTCCGCAATGCCGGAGTACCAGGAGGTGCCCGGTCGCCCAGGTGGGTGCAGCGCCCGTGCCCCAGCTCTGCCCGGAGAGGGGGCTGTGCCCCACAGCCCCACGGCAGCTCCGGGTCCTGGTGGCCCGGCAGTGGCTCCTCGCCAGGGGCCGGGGATGTCCCTCGGTCCCACGGCAGCCCCGCTGTGTGGTGTGAGGTTGTGTCACCCTCGGTGCCACTTGAGGCCACGCCCAAATCCCTGTTTCTTACCTGCAGGTTCCCTGTCGGAGGGGTCGGTGAAGAAGCTGCCGTATTACACCGGGGACAGCGTGGAGGGGAGTGACACCGAGGCAGCCCCAGGTAGGGCCACAGGGCAGGAAGCCAGCGGGGACTGCTGGGGACAGGGGACACACTCGGGCAGGGGAGCTGAGGGGACAAGTCCCCCCCTTGTTAGTGTGTAGTGAGGCATCGCCTTTCCCTGTGGGACCCAAAGACCACCAGCACATCCCCGGTGGCAAGGCCGGAGAGGATGGCACAGCCAGACCCCTGCCAGGGCCACTGGGTCACTGCCATGGACCCTTGTGCCTGTCCCAGACCCCCCTGCCCTGCCCGAGCACGGAACCCTGGATGGCTACGACGATGCCCTGGATGTGCCACAGGAGCCCCCTGCTCCCAGCACTGGGGACATCTCCGAGGGAGTGGCACAGAGGAGGTGGATCTGTGTCCTCCCCACAGGTAAGAGGGCTCACAGCTGCCCTGTCCCCTCTGCAGAGGCACTCCATGGCAGGGTTTGGCTGTGGGGGTGGGCAGGGATCCAGCAGCAGATCCATGGGTGCTGCAGCCAGACCCCAGGTGGGGCCTGTCAGGGGGGACAGGGAGCCATCTGCCCCCATGCACCCTTCTGTGCTGTCCCCAAGGTGGGATCTACTCCCCTCCAATTCCCCCGGGAGCCACCAGAGACCCCTCGGAACAGCCCCCGGTGCACACAGACTATGATGATGTCGGCAGCAGCGCCCTGGGGACGTTGCCATGAGGATGCCCTGGCCATGCCGCAGCCCTGGGGACACGTGTGTGGCAGTGTGGTGGGGCCCTGTCCCCAGGAAGGGGTGGCCCTGCACACAGAAGTCACCCCTCCGTGCACAGCACTGCAGGAAAACTGCTCCTGTGTAGGGATTTTCTTTGATTTCAGTCTGAATTTCCCTTTTTTCTTATTAAAGACTGTCGTGGTTTGACATTGGCCCGATGCCAGGCACCCAGGAGAGTTGCTTGCTCACCCTCCCCTGCCTCAGCTGGGCAGAGGGGAGTGGGGAAAAAAAAAAATAACAGAGGCTTCATTAGTTGAGATAAGGACCGGAAGCAAACACTTCAAGAGCAAAACAGACTTAACTTAAAGTTACAAAGTGAATTTATTGCTAACAGAATCAGAGGAGGATAATGAGAAGTAAAAGAAACCCTTAAAAATACCTTTTCCCCTCAGCCCCTCCCTCCTTCCCACCGACAGCGCAGGGAGACAGGGTATGGGGATTTGGTCAGTTCATCACCGAGATTTTCTTCTGCTGCTCCGGGAGAGTTGTCCTTCCCCTGTGAGACTGTGGGGTCCCTGCTACAGGAGACAGTTCTCCACAAACCTCTCTGACATGGCTCCACTCTCAGGAGCAGCAGTCCTACCGCACCTGCTGCAGCGTGAGCCCCTCCCACGGGCACACAGTCCTCCCAAAACTGCTGCGCCGTGGGTGTCTCTTCCACGGGGTGCAGTGCTCCAAGGACAGGCTGCTCCAGCCTGGAAGCAAGGGCCCTCTCTCTCCACCGGGTCTCCCACTGGAACACAGCCTCCTCCAGGCATCCACCCGCTCTGGCACGGCCACCTCCCCCACGGGCTGCGGGTGGATCTCTGCATCCCCCGTGGATCCCCATGGGCTGCAGGGGCACAGCTGCTTCACCGTGGCCTTCACCGCGGCCTGCAGAGGCATCTCGGCTCCAGCTCCTGGAGCACCTCCTCCTCCCCCTCCTTCACTGACCTTGGTGTGGCCATGTTGTTTTCCTCACATGTTTTCACTGCCTCCTCTGAGTAGAAGGCAAAACTGTGGGACTTTGTTTTGATTTTCTTCTTAAATATGTCATCACAGAGGTGTTACCAACCTCTCTCATTGGCCCACTTTTGGCCAGCAGCATGTCCATCTTCAGAGCCATCAGCCATTGGCTCTGCCGGACATGGTGGAAACTTCCAGGAGCTTCTCAAAGCAGCCCCGTCTGTGGCCTGCCCTGCTACCAAAACCCAGGCCATGCAAAACCAATACAAAACCCAAACTGCCTGGAGACTGACTTCCAGGGCTGGGATGTCACTCCGGCGCTGGCACCTCCATCCCGGGTACATCAGCCCTCCCTCGGGGACGTGGGGCAGGACCTGGAAGCGCAGATGCATCCCCGGGCGTGGTGGGCTAAGGCGGGAGGGCACAGGGAGATCGCTGGGCTTGGCCACGGCAGGGCCCTCAGCCCAGGCTCCGCAGCGGGCAGGCGGGATGCCGCAGCTGCTGGCAGAGCCGCAGGACGCCGAGGGCTCCCAGCTCGTTGTCACTCAGGTCCAGGCAGGTGAGACGGGGCCCCTGCAGCAGCCGCGCGGCCAGGGCTGGGCAGCAGGCGCCCGACAGCCGTCAGCTCCCCAGCCTGTGAGGCTGAGGGATGAGGGCTTTGGCCTCGGCTCGGTCAGCTGCCGCAGGTGGGAAGGGCGCAGCAGTGGGTGAGGTCCTCGCAGCAGCAGGGGCTGCTGAGGCGGGAATACCGCAGCGCAAGGGGAAGCCTCGGGAAAGACCCTCAGAGCCGACCGAGGGCCCCCGGAGGTGTCCGTGGACCCGGAGAGCTCCTGTCCCCTCCGCCCGGGGCAGCAGCCAGCCACGCAGCCACCGCCCTCCGGTTCGGGTGCCCCCACCCAGCGGCCCCGCTCTGGGCTCCGTGCCGTGCGTGCGTCTCTCACCGGAGCAGGTCCGGGACACCCGCCCGGTGCCGCAGTGCCCGGCAGCGCGGAGGGACGGGGCAGGGCGGCTCCTCCCGCCGCCGCGCAGCGAGGGACCGGGACGTTCTGCTGGTGAGGAATTCCTGGGGTGCAGGTGGATGGGGAGCAGCTGCAGTTGCAGCTGCTCGGTTTGCTCTGCGTGGGAGCCCGAGACACGAGGCCGGGAAGTGCCGGCACTTTGCGTAGCAAAGGGCTTGGGAAACCGTGGCCCCGGCCAGGTGAGGGACACTGAGAGAGACAGCAGGAGACGAGGATGAGGAGGAAGAGAAGAGAGATTGTAGTGTGGACTTTGGTGTGCTTGGAATGGGAGGGGGTCAAAGCTCGTGGACCCTCTCTGGAGGCACCAGCTCGGGCTGTTTCTGTGTTATGCGCCAGCAGGAAGTGGGTTTATAGAGGAAGACATCGGAGACCGTGCCATGGGAAACCTGGGGTGGAAGCGGTGAGGAAGCGAGGTGTGGGTGTGGGAGTGGGTGTTTGGGGAGCCCCCGGGGGCAGCGTGGGTCAGCGGAGCCGCGGCTGTGAAGGGGCGAGGGCGCCAGCAGTGAGAGTGGGTTCCTGCGCTGGGAGCGTGCTGGCAGAGAGTCCGGTGAATGGTGAGACTGGGACGTTTCCTGAAGCGCGCGGCTGCCGAGCTGCAGGGGGCCGGGGCGGCGGGGCAGGGGCAGCGCGGAGCCGCGGCGTTGTCGGTGGCAGCGCAGGTGTCAGGAGCCGCGTGCGGTCGATGGCGACGCCGGGAGCCGCCGCGGGGTAACCGCCTCCTTCCTGCGCTGGCGGCGAGGCGAGCGCGGGGCCACAGCTGCGGCAGCAGCGCCATGTGCCAGCGCCGCCGCGAGGGACCGGGGACCTGCCACCTGCCAGCCCCGCGCGGAGCCGGGGCCGCCGCCACCCCCCGCGGGGGCTGCGGGCACGGCGGGAGGGGAGCGCGCCAAGGATGGGGGCTTTGGGCTTTGCAGGTGCCGGAGCTGAGGGTGGTCCCGTGGAGGCTCTTGCTGGGATTTGGGGTGAAGCGTGTCCCCATCAGGATGGCTCTCGGCAGGCTCCAGCAGCGGAGTTGGAGGCACGGGGGGGATACAGGAAGGGCCCCCGCAGCCCAGGTGCTGTGGGGGGGGCTGGTTCCCCCCGGGGACATCCGGGTGGCAGCCCACTGTGGCGGGCTGTGTGACGCCAGAAGCGGAGGCGAGCCTCATATTTGGGCACGGAGCAGGTTATTGGAGGCCGCGGCCCCGCAGCCGGGAGATCAGGCCGTGATAAAGGCTGCCGTGGTGCTGCTGCCTCCGTTGGCTCGGGCGCTGCCGAGACATCCCCTGGCTGCGCTGGGCTCGGGGCCGGGGGCATGGGGCCGATGGTGGCGCTGGGGCTGCTCGTGTGCGTGCAGCTGTGTGGGGGTGAGTGCCGGGCGGGCGGGAGCGGGGCCCGCGGCGGTGGCGGGCCCGGCTCAGCAGCCTCGGTGCCGCAGGCTCCGGGGAGCTGCGTCTGGTGGACGGCGGCGGGCGCTGTGCCGGGCGCGTGGAGGTGAAGCACGACGGTGAGTGGGGCTCCGTCTGCGTCTTCGACTTCGACTGGGAAGCCCGTTGGGCCATCGTGGTGTGCCGGCAGCTGGGCTGTGGCCGGGTGGCCAGGGCGTCCCCGTACGCCCCGTTCGGGCAGGGCACCGGGCGGATCTGGCTCCAGCCCTTCTTCTGCCGTGGCACCGAGGATGTGCTGGAGGAGTGTCCGCACTTCGGATGGGGACAGCACTCGTGTGGCCACGAGCGGGATGTGGGAGTGACCTGCACAGGTGAGGGGACACACCTGCCGTGCTGGAGTTGCCACCTTGTGCCTGAGCTTCCCGGGCAGGGCTGAGCTGTTCCGGTGCCCCGGTGCAGATGCCGTGGAGCTGAGGCTGGCGGGCGGCAGCAGTCCCTGTGCCGGAAGGGTGGAAGTGAAGCTGCAGGGACACTGGGGCTCGGTGGGAGACGACAACTGGGACATGGAGGACGCCGAGGTGGTGTGCCAGCAGCAGGGCTGTGGCTCAGCTGCTGGTGCCTACTTTGCCCGCGACCGCTTTGGCGCAGGAGACGGGCCTGTCAGTCTGGCTGTGGTGGACTGCAATGGATATGAGTCCACTCTCTGGGACTGCGAGATCCGTGGCTGGGGACCCTACAACACCATCCATAATTTCGACACTGCCGTTGTCTGCCAAGGTAGGAGCCGGACTGGGGGGGATGTAGCACTTCATGCACATCCCTGGACACTGGTCTTGCGCTGCTCACGCAGGATTTTCCCGGCTGGTTGGTGCCGATGGAGCCTGTGCCGGGCAGCT
This sequence comes from Lycocorax pyrrhopterus obiensis, assembly GCA_014706295.1. Classification (NCBI taxonomy): domain Eukaryota; kingdom Metazoa; phylum Chordata; class Aves; order Passeriformes; family Paradisaeidae; genus Lycocorax; species Lycocorax pyrrhopterus. The sequence continues at coordinate 8,284,556 of JACSVZ010000007.1, forward strand.
GGAGGTACGGAAGGGTCGGGCCTGGGTGGGTGTCTGCGAGGATCAGGTGGACATGAAGGTGGCCGAGGTGGTTTGCCGGGAGCTGGGCTGTGGAGCGGCGCTCGCCATCCCCGGCAGCGGGCGATTTGGGGCGGGATCGGGGCCTCTCTGGGACGGGGGCTTCCAGTGCAATGGCACCGAGCCCCTCCTCAGCGCCTGTGCCCGGCGTCCGCCCCACGGCCAGGGCTGCACCGGCCCTGCCAGCGTCATCTGCTCCCGTAAGTGCCGGGGACACCGGGGGCTGCTGGGGTCCCTGCACCATCGCCCCCCTCAATGCCCTTTCTGCCACAGCCTACACGGGCTTCCGGCTGGGGAACAGCAGCTCGGGATGCACCGGGCGGGTGGAGGTGGCAGTGAGGGGGACGTGGGGTTCCGTCTGCGCCAGTGAGTGGGACCTGCCCGATGCCCACGTCCTGTGCCGCCACCTGGGCTGCGGCCACGCCCTCACCGTGCTCCCGGGAGGCTCCTTCGGCAGCGGGGACGGGCCCCTGCGGCCAGACGCCTTTGGCTGCAGCGGGAGCGAGCGGCACCCGGGCGAGTGCCCCGTGGCCGTGCTGGGGAAGCCCCCCTGTGCCCCCGGAAACGCCGCTGCCGTCAACTGCTCAGGTGTGTACTGCAGGAGGTGCATTAAGAGCTTTGTGAATTCCTCAAGAATTGGGAGCAGAGGATGCAGGGATGTTTTGGAGTGAAGCATGGTCTGAGCCAGGGGCCACAGCCCCATGGCTCTGCTGGTGATTTTGCAGGTGTTGGTGGCTTTGTGGAATCCCTGCGGCTGGTGGAGGGTCAGAGCTTGTGCGATGGGTGGCTGGAGGAGACCGTAACCAGCCCGGCATGGCGCCGTGTGCCTGTGGAGGAGTGGAAGTCATGGGATGTCCACATGGTTTGCGCGGTGCTGGGCTGTGGCGTTCCCAAGGACGTTTACACCTCCTTGGGTACGGCCACTGTTGTGAGCAGCAGCCCCAGCGAGATGGACATCACAACTGAAGAGATGGACATTTTGGGAGTGGGTTCTGTGCTGACCAGCAGCCCTGAGGAGATGGATGAGGAGCTGGAGAAGATGGACAATATATCAAGGACGGGCCCTGCGCCAAGCAGCCGCCCTGAGGGGATGGTCATCGTCTGCTCAGGTGGGTGTCCTGAGAAGGGCTGGAGGTGCCGGTGCCCCAGGCAGCCACCGCAGGCTGGTCCTTCCGTGCCCGCAGGCAGCCGGCGGGTGAGGCTGGTGGGGAGCTCTGGGCGCTGCGCCGGGCGCGTGGAGGTCTATTCCGGTGGCAGGTGGAGCACGGTCTGCCAGGAAGGCTGGGAGCTGCAGGACGCCGCCGTTGTCTGCCGGGAGCTGGGCTGTGGCACGGCGCTGGAGGCACCGAGCTCGGCGCGCTTCGGTCCCGGCACGGGGCCGCTGTGGCCCTACATCCCTGACTGCTCCGGGACCGAGGAGTCTCTCTGGGAATGCGGGCGTTCGGAACAGCGCGAGTGCGGGCGCGGCGGCGGGGCAGGGGCCGTCTGCTCAGGTCAGTGCCGGGCAACCCCAGATCAGGGTCCAGCCGAGCCCCCCGAGGGGTTCCTGGCCGTGCCGTGACCACCCTGCACCCCTTGCAGAGCAGCTCTCCGTGCAGCTGGCGGGCGGCCACGGGCGGTGCCGCGGGTTCCTGGAGGTGTCCCACAATGGCACCTGGGGCCGCGTGTGCGCCAACGGCACCAGCCCCGGCACCGCCGCCACCGTCTGCCGCCAGCTGGGCTGTGGGCACCAGGGGTGGCTGTCGGCTGTCCCCGCCCAGCAGCCGGCCCCCGCCTGGCTGGCCTGGGTGGGCTGTGAGGACGGGGCCCACTCGCTCTGGGGGTGCCCCTCGGCACCCTGGAATCTGCAGAGCTGCGGCCCAGGCGGGGACGCCCACGTGGATTGCGATGGGGACAGTGATGGCATCACTGAGACAGACACTACCCCACATCCCGACGGTGCCACCAGCACAGGTAGCTCTGCCCGTGCTGGCACCCCCAACGCCGGGCTGGCTGGGATCCCCTGCGCTCACTGCCTGGCTGTATCCACACAGGTGTCCCTGGCAGCACAGCTGCAGCGGTGACCGTGGGGACTGTGCCTGTGCCAACTGTCCTGTGCGTGGTGCTGGGGACGCTGCTGTGCCTGGCCCTGGGCGCCCTGGCCGTGCTGCTGGGCCGTGCCCGCGCCTGGCGCCGAGGTGGGTCCTGGCGGGTGGGGGCTGGCACAGACCCGGTTTGGGGGTTCCGGGGCTCCTGCCCTTGCAGAACAGCTCAGAAGGTGGGCAGGGGTGCCCCCGGTGCCAGCCACGGTGGCCAGGGCCCCAGGTAAATGCTGCGTCTCGTTCCAGGCCCTGGCAGAGCTGCAGATGCCGTCTCCAACGCTGTCTACGAGGAGCTGGACTACTCCGCGATGCCGGAGTACCAGGAGGTGCCCGGTCGCCCAGGTGGGTGCAGCGCCCGTGCCCCAGCTCTGCCCGGAGAGGGGGCTGTGCCCCACAGCCCCACGGCAGCTCCGGGTCCTGGTGGCCCGGCAGTGGCTCCTGGCCAGGGGCCGGGGATGTCCCTGGGTCCCACGGCAGCCCCGCTGTGTGGTGTGAGGTTGTGTCACCCTCGGTGCCACTTGAGGCCACGCCCAAATCCCTGTTTCTACCCTGCAGGTTCCCTGTCGGAGGGGTCGGTGAAGAAGCTGCCGTATTACACCGGGGACAGCGTGGAGGGGAGTGACACCGAGGCAGCCCCAGGTAGGGCCACAGGGCAGGAAGCCAGCGGGGACTGCTGGGGACAGGGGACACACTCGGGCAGGGGAGCTGAGGGGACAAGTCCCCCCCTTGTTAGTGTGTAGCAAGGCATCGCCTTTCCCTGTGGGACCCAAAGACCACCAGCACATCCCCGGTGGCAAGGCCGGAGAGGATGGCACAGCCAGACCCCTGCCAGGGCCACTGGGTCACTGCCATGGACCCCTGTGCCTGTCCCAGACCCCCCTGCCCTGCCCGAGCACGGAACCCTGGATGGCTACGACGATGCCCTGGATGTGCCACAGGAGCCCCCTGCTCCCAGCACTGGGGACATCTCCGAGGGAGTGGCACAGAGGAGGTGGATCTGTGTCCTCCCCACAGGTGAGAGGGCTCACAGCTGCCCTGTCCCCTCTGCAGAGGCACTCCATGGCAGGGTTTGGCTGTGGGGGTGGGCAGGGATCCAGCAGCAGATCCATGGGTGCTGCAGCCAGACCCCAGGTGGGGCCTGTCAGGGGGGACAGGGAGCCATCTGCCCCCATGCACCCTTCTGTGCTGTCCCCAAGGTGGGATCTACTCCCCTCCAAATCCCCCGGGAGCCACCAGAGACCCCTCGGAACAGCCCCCGGTGCACACAGACTATGATGATGTCGGCAGCAGCGCCCTGGGGACGTTGCCATGAGGATGCCCTGGCCGTGCCGCAGCCCTGGGGACACGTGTGTGGCAGTGTGGTGGGGCCCTGTCACCCCTCCGTGCACAGCACTGCAGGAAAACAGCTCCTGTGTAGGGATTTTCTTTGATTTCAGTCTGAATTTCCCTTTTTCCTTATTAAAACACAAACTGGTCAGAGACTCACACCCAGGGATGGGACCTCCATCCCCAGTACATCAGCCATCTCTCGGGGAGCTGGGGCAGGAAGTGGAAGCACAGATGCATCCCTGGGCGTGGTGGGCTCAGGGGGAAGAACAGAGGGAGATTGCTCGGATTGGCTGCGGGATCTTTATTTGGCACTGCGAAATGCACACAGCTGTTCCCACTAACACTGAGGGGAAAAGCGGGAGGGCAGGACCTGGAACCCCTGCAGATGCAGCAGGATCTCCTCCCTGTGTCCCACGGGTGGGGCAGGCTCAGACCCAGTGACCACTGAGAGCTGGGCTGGGAATGGCTCCGGTGGCTGCACGGACTTGTCCTAAAGGAGGGGAGGTCTCCTGAAGGAGGGGAGTGCCTTCCTGCCCCCCGGCAGGAGCCCGCGGTGGCAGGGCAGCCGGGCCATGGCCCCTGCCTGCGGCACGTCGTGCTCCAGGAGGTTCCCGATCTTCAGGGCAGGCTGCAGTGCCCGGAGGGTGTCCAGTTCCTGCAGCAAGGCCTGGCTGAAGCCGTCTGTGCTCAGCCTGGCCATGGAGGACGCAGGAAAAGAGGAGAAGGTGTTGTGGAGAGGGCGGTGCTGAAGCAGCCGGGATGCTGGTGCGCCCCTGCCTGTCATGCAGCATCCACTGCCCAGCTCGGGGATGCCGGGCATGGAAGGGGCTGTGGCAGGGCCCTCACCCCAGGCTCCGCAGCGGGCAGGCGGGATGCTGCAGCTGCTGGCAGAGCTGCAGGACGCCGAGGGCTCCCAGCTCGTTGTCACTCAGGTCCAGGCAGGTGAGACGGGGCCCCTGCAGCAGTTGCGCGGCCAGGGCTGGGCAGCAGGCGCCCGACAGCCGGCAGCTCCCCAGCCTGTGGGGCCGAGGGAAAAAGGGAAGGAGGGCTTTGGCCTCGGCTCGGTCCGCTGCCGCAGGTGGGAAGGAGAAAGCTCTGGATAGGAAGGAGGGAGCAGTGGCCCATCCCACAGCCCCTTACCGGAGTGTCTGCAGCGGGCAGGCACAGTGCTGGAGCCCCTCACACAGCAGCTCCACGCCAGCATCACGCAGCCCCTCACTGAAGGACAAATCCAGCTCCTCCAGGTACGTGCTGGTGCCCAGCACAGCAGCGAGATCCTCACAGCAGGCACTGGTGATGCGGGAATACCGCAGCCTGATGGGAACCCCCGGGAAAGACCCTCAGAACCACCCTGAGTGCCCTCAGCGCCATGCCACCATGGTGGCGGACCCCACCGTGGTGCCACAACCTTGGAGCTCCTTGCCCTGGGAGAGTGGGATAGAGGCACAATGCTGCCCCAGAGGGACCCTTTGGGGCACCCCCCCCAGCTCTCATGTCCATGCTGTGCAAGATGCCCACGGGATGCTGGGGGTGCTCACCGCAGAACGCGCAGGCGGCAGCCTGGAGTCCGCAGCCCCTCACAGAGCAGGCGCACGCCGCTGTCACCGAGCGAGCTGTCACCCAGCTCCAGCTGGGCCAGGCCAGGGTGCTCCGCCAGCAGTGCCGCCAGCTCCGCGCAGCAGCTCTCGCACAGCCGGCACCACTGCAGCCTGCGGGAGAGCACGGAGAACGGGGGCTCAGCACACCTGTCCCGGCTGCTCACCTGCCCATCAAACCCGGGAGACAACACCCACCCCCAGGTAAACGGGGCCCGACCTCCCCCTGGCCACTTGCCCGTGCCCCCAGGGAGCAGCGGGCAGCACCCACTCACTCACCCGCTGCACTGCAGTTCGGGTGCCCCCACCCCCACCCCAGGTCCCGGCCCCGGTTTGGGCTCCGCGCGCGTCTCTCACCGGAGCACCCGCAGGGCACTGCCCCGGTGCCGCAGCGCCCGGCAGAGCAGGTGGATGGGGCAGGGCAGCTCCTCCCGCCGCCGCCGCACGGCGAGGGCACCGGGATATCCTCCGGCTCCCGAGACTCCCGAGCTGCAGGGGAACAGAGCCGCGGGGCACGCACAGCCCTCAGCGGTGCCGGGAGCTCCCGACTCCGACACCGGCACACAACCCCTCCCACCCCGAGCAGAGCCTCCAGCGCACGGGAGGGCTCCTTCGGAGGGACCTTTGTGGCTTTGGAGGTGTGAAGGATCTCGAGCATTGCTGCTGGAGTCCCCTGGGGCGATGTAAGGTGAGTCACAGGGTGCAGTTAGCATTCCAGCACCGGGTTTCTCCCTTTGCTAGGGAGAAGGCAGACGGGAAGCCAGAGTGACACCTGGGCACAGGTGGGCCTGGCCAGGTCGAGCCAAGAAGCTCCATCACCATCAATCCCACAGTGGGCAGTGGATGGAGGAGCCCATGTGTTCCTTATTCTCCCCAAGAATAAGTAAATCCTTTGCTGAGGAACTAAACACCCAGGGAAAGGCCAAACTGGTATTCAGGAGAGAGGAGCTGAAACAGCTTTAAAATCATCCTTTGGGGCAGAGAAGGAGAAATCTTTGCGGTTTTGGGTCATTAAAGAAAGGAGGGGCAGGACTTACCAAGGCACCGACGCATCCAGCTCTGCCTCAGGATCCGGCCAGTGGAAGGAGCATCCCTGGAGGGTGACGCAGCCCAGCCCATCCCAGTGCTGGATGCAGAAGGAAAGAGCCATCTGGTCGTACAGGGTCAGCTTGGTGTCCTGCAAGTCCAGGTCAGTGAAATGACCCAACATGCTTTGCGCAAAGCTCTCCTCGTTCATCTCGAACAAGAAGTGGAAAGTGTCCATCTCTGAAACCTTCAGTGCTTGGCCAGGCTGGGAGGGGCCTCTGTGCCTCCCCTGAAGCCACTTCAGCAGCTCTTCCCTGGCTCGTGGTGAAATTCTGCACCCAATGGTTTTGTCCATGTACTCTACAGATTTTTGGCTGACCAGACCAAAGAGGAATCGCGCTGTTACATTCAAATCCTTCCTGGACTTGCTGTAGCTTTCTAATAATTTTTTTACATCCTTCTCAAGCCTCCCCAAGCTGCTGACCATTTCCCCATCATCCTCCAGAACATAAAACATTGCTGCAAAAAACTCCTGGAGGTGCAGGTGGGTGAAGGCATAGACACTCCCATGGTCTTCTCCTTCCTTTGGGATCCTTTCATTGAGGAAGAAGGGGAGAAGACCTGGCTGGTCCAAGCCACAGTCCTTGATTTCCTTCTCCTCAAAGAGGACCTTGTGCTTCCAGATGCCATCGGCAGCCAAGGAGCAAAGCTGGAGTAGGAACTGCTGGAGGACCTGCGGGTTGTCCCTGTCCCTGTGCTTCAGTAACTGGGAGAGGTAGAACATCACCATTCCTGTGGTGGCTTTGGAGCACTCAAGGGGGTTTTTCATCCCACAAAGCTCTTGTTCAAGGAGGGTGCAGACGGTCCAGCTCATGACAGGGATGACACACAAGCTGTAGAGGATCTGGTTGCCTCTGGCAAACCTGAAGGCCATGTCTCCTTTGTTGGGGTTCTCAAAATACCTGTGGAAATACTCCTCCCTCCTGGCTGCCGAAAATCCCAGTATCTCCACGTAATACTCACCCTCCAGGCACCGCCCCAGGCTTCCAAGAGCTGTTGGCCTCGTGGTGATGAGCAAAGAGGCCTCGGGGAGCACAGTCTTCTTCAACAAGCTCATCAGGGTGAGCTCCAGCGGCTTCACCTCCTGGGGGTCAGAGCTCAGCTCAGCTTCAGGCTGAACCAAGGAAAACCCCAGGGCCTCAAAGCCATCAAAAATGAACAGGATCTTTTTCTGGTCATCCAGGATCTTCCCAGCCGGCACTCGCAGGCCAGGACAGCACTGTGAAACCAGGCCTGCCACGCTGGCTTCCATGGGAAGGGTGATGGCTTTGCAGTCAACGCAGAAGACAAAGTCAAACTGCTTGTGGAGCGTCCCTTCTCCCCACTCCACCATCACCTTCCTGACCATCGTCGTCTTCCCCATCCCCGGGGCCCCCACCAGCACCACGACCTGCGGGGTGTGCCCATCCCCATCGGGTTCAAACAGCGCGGTGGTGACGGCCGTGGCTGCTCCGCTGCTGGCGTTGGCACATCCCTGGCTAGTTCCCACTGCTCCATCCTTGGCTGCATGCTTGCTCCAAGCTTCCCTGGTGATGGTCAAGCTGGTGAAGCGGCTGTGGAAGGACAGGCTCTCCCTGGGACGGGCGCCCAGCTCCCTGTCCTGGCGGGAGTCCCAGACCATGTGCTCTCTGCCGTTCCACCTGTGCTCTGTGCCAGTGAGGAGCAGGGTCAGTCCCAAGCCCAGACTAATTCCCCACCAGCGCACCCACACTCCCTACAGATCAGCAGCCACTTATTTCAATGCTCAGGGCTTTCCTAAGTCTAGCTGGGGCAATAAGGACATAATTTGTGATGATTTGGGGACTCTGGTTCATTGGGGGTTCTTCTTCCAGGTTCTGATCCTGATCTATCAACTCTTGTTTTATCATCCTCATTCACCTGGGAGCAAATGCAACTGCCTGAGGCTGCCTACAGCCTCTGACTCATGCTCCAGGGGACAAAGGCACTGTCCCTGGGCTCCACAGCACAGATCTCCACAGAGATATCCTTAATCCCATCCCAGGAGGAAAGGATCTGCCCAGCTGGCTGCCAGAAAATGCTGAGAGCACAGCATGCTCGGTGTTTTAAGGTCACTCCCAACCCAAACCATTCTGTGACTGCATGATTTTAAACAATGCATTTATTGAGGAATTACAAGCCCCTGTAATTCACTGCAGGGATGAGCTGCCTGGACAGAGCTGGTGACCCTGTCCCCTTTCACTGCTTTAGCTAGGAGTGCCCAGGACTGAACTCAGAGCCCAGGCCCATGCAAGCCGGTAGGGAGGCCCCAGGTGAGGCTGCTCAGCATTCCAGGCTATTAATAGTCCCCCAGGGGGAGTGGGGCTGGGATTTTCACTGCAAGGACTTCCTGCTGCCAGGCAAACCCACCTTGACTGCTGCAGCAAGTCATTCCATTGTGAGAAACGTCCTTCATCCTGCTTTCCCGGGAGTTTGAGGTGAGGACAAACGGTGCTGCCTGAACAGCCACAGGGTTTTGCTGCTGTGCGGCTTTTTCCCCCCTCTCCAGCTGTGGGTGGGTCGTAACTGGGGCTCTAGGAAAGGAGAGAGGCTCCTTTAGGAGCTTTGGATGCTCAGGGATGAAAGGGGTGTGAGCCTGTGCTGTGACCTGCTCTCCTGGTTTGCCTGCTCCAGTTTATGAACAGCACACCTGTGTGTGGATTAGGAGGGGGTAACCCTCTTGATGATTTTATTGTCTGTGAGCGATGATTTTCTTTCCATGATGGAAAAAAAAAAGCTTCAGGATGATGTGTTTAGCAAAGCTGCCTGTGAGGGATACTGAGAAAGGGGGAAAGGATGTTTTAAGGCACCTTGGGAGTTTAAGGACTCCTTATGGATTCCTTATTTCCCTGCTCAGAGCCAGACATCACCCTGTCCCTCCTGCTTGCAGGATGTCAAATAATTCTAGGGATAACTGTTTCGCTCTAAAGGAAATGGTCTCAAGTTGTGCCAGGGGAGATTTAGACTGAATATTGGGGAAAATTCCTTCACTGAAAGGGGCTGTCCAACCTGGCACAGCTGCCCAGGGCAATGGTGGAGTCCCCATTCCTGGAGGAATTTAAAAGCTGTGTGGATGTGGCACCTGGGGACATGGGTTAGTGATGGCCTTGGGCACTGCTGGGGAATGTTTGGTCTTGATGATCTCAGAGGGCTTTCCCAGTCTGAATAATTCCATGATTCTGTGTTCCTTCCCAAGGATGCTACTGCCACCAACATTCCCGTGTGGGTTTTGCAGGGAGGAGCTCCCCAGGAGTCAGGGCTGTCTTTATCCCTGCTAACTCCTCCTGGGAGGTGCTGTGAGCTGAGAGGGAGGGGGCAAATCCAGCAGCACCGTTTCTAAAGGTTTCCCACTCCCTCTGACCTTGAAAAAGCCATTTTCACCTTGCTGTGTCTCAGCCAGGGCTGCTGCTCACTGTGCCTGTGCTGTGTTAGGGGGGATGTGACCCTGCCATGGGGAGACGGGGGAAGTTTATTGTTTTTACAGCTTTTCCTTTGCTTTCCTTTTTCCTACCTCAGTAAAAAAAAAAAAGTTTAAATTCAGAATTTAAATATAACGTGAATTCCGGTCCAAGGCGTGTGAGAGCATCACATGGGGCTGTTTATCTACTAAGGCAGAGGCAGTGTGTGTGAACGTACGGAAACCACCGCCCCAACCCCCAGCCTCGGCTCATCCAGGCTCTGGGGACCAGACCCTGTGATTCCCACTTGCAGGAGGTCCCCTTCCTCCTCCTGCCACCCTGAGGATATTCCTGCCTGATACAGAAGTGGCAAAGAGATTTTGCTAGTCTGGGAAGGGGTGGTTTGGGGGTGTCTCCTGCGTTAAGCTGTGGATTTCCACCAGCTTTGCAGGAATTCAGCCCCTCTGCTGCCGTCAGTAGATCAGCAGATTTGGAAGGCGTTAGGAAGGGGAAGCAGCTGTTTGGAGCCATGGAAAAGTCCTGGCTGTGCCTGGCACAAGTCTCTGAAAGAGCAGGCACTGCTGGGTGCGGGACCAGACAGGGAACAGAGGGAACATCAGCATCAGCCACAGCTAATCCTGTCCGTGCCAGCCTGTCTGAGCCGAGCCAGCTCCTGGAGCCAAGGACTACAGCAGAATAACCTTGCTCATCCCTGCCCTGAGGGGGTGTGGGTACCTGCATCCCAAAGCAGCCCCTGGAAGCACAGCCTGTCCTGGGAGATTTGGGTTCTTGCATCCAGCTCCTCATTCTGCAGCTCTCTTCAAACATGGGCAGGATTTTCCTCTGCATTGGGATTTAAGCAGCCTGAGTATTTCTTAGGCATGACATGCACCTGGCTGGGCACTGGTGGGTGGTTTGCTGGGTCCCAAGTAACTGATGGAGACAGATGGACAAGCAGCACACAGCCTGATTTGCTCTGAAATAAGGACTAAAAGAGCTCCCAGAACCTGCTGAGGTTTGGGATACAAGCAGGAAGTGGCACAGGGATGGGAATTTGAGCCCTGTACCTGGCTGGAGGGGTGAGGCTGTGACAGGGAGGGCTCTTTGCTTTTAGCCAGTGAGGATGAGGAGGAGGAAGAGGATGACGAGGAACTGGCTGTGTCTGGCAGTGCCTGGCTGTCTGACAGCGCTCTGCAGTGGGACTGGGCTGAGTGCCCAGCTCTGGTCTGGGAAGGGGTGTCAAACCCCAGCCTGCTGGGACAAGTAGCGGTCTGGGGAGAAGGGAAGCAGAGCTGGCACAAAACTACCCCAAGGTGCAGCATTTCAGTGTCCTCCCTGCACTGTGCAGAGCTTCTCCTTGGAAGTCAGTTTGCCATTCCTTAACTCACTGCAAGGGATCATCTCAGTTGGAAATCCCTTATCCTGGTGGGGGGAGGCTCATACTCCTTTTGCCTGTGGTCTACACACAGGCATCCCAATTTATCAGGCTGGCCCCCTCCAAGGTATTCTTCCCAGTGTGTCCCCCCCCACTTTGTTACTGTGTTTCCTGTAATTGCTGCAAATCCAGGCAGGATTTGAAGGAGAAACAAATGGAGCAGCAGAGGGGTCAGTGCCACAGGGACAGCCCTGAACTGCTGAGCCAGCTCAGCCCCAAATGACAGGGGACGTGGAAATGCAGCTGGGCTGCCTTTACCACCCTGCAGCCCCCCTTGGCACCCTGCCCCTCCAGATCCCAGCCCTTCCCTCTAGATTGGAGCGCCCTATCCCCCCTCCCCTCCCGCCCCCCCCCCCCCCGCTCTCCATCTTCATGCAGTCTGCAGAGGTGCATTGTGGGAAACTCCCAAGTTTCCCCCCCCCCTCCTCTGCCTGCCTCCCTCCCTCCTCTCTGCGCAAGAGCCAGCTCCCAAGGTGTGACTCGTCCGGCCGGAGGACAGAGGTAAGGGATGCCGCTGGGATGGGGGGCGCGGGGCAGAGGGGCCGGGGCTCCCGGCTCCGGGACGTGCGGATATCCTGCTCAGGGTGACAAAGCGAAATGGAGACGTGGAGCTACCTGCTCAAGGTGAGTGTCCACCTCCTCGCAGCCGCCTGGGATGGAGGCCGGGGGCTGCCATGCCGGCTGCCTCTGGAGCCGGCACCCCAGAGCTTTCCCTGTAAGAGGCAAAAAGTGCTTTTTTGACCCCAAACACGGAGCACGGTGAGGATGGCCGGCCCCAAGTGGCTCCCTTCCCGTCCCAGCTCCCATGTTTTGTTCCCTGAAGGTCAGGCAGCCACAGAAGGTGTTTCTGCAAATGCACGGGTGCCTCCTGCCCGCTTCCTGCCCGCTGCTTCCTGCTGCCTCCACGTACCTGCAGCCTCCGCCGCCGCCTTTGCGGGCTGTGCCGTCCAGCCCGAGCGGAGCCCTTCCGCCCGATCCGAGCTGGGCCGGCGGGAAGGAGAGGCCCTGGGTGCCGCAGCAGCGCTCCGGAGGCAGGAGGGCGCGGGGCACAGGGAAGCGGAGCCGGCCATGTGCCGGAAACAGGGCTGCTGGGAGGGAGGAGGGGAAGCAGCATCCCCAGCTAAGCCCCTCCAGCCTTGGCAGGAGAGCTGGTGCACCTCCCTGAAAGGTTTTGAGCAGTTTTCCAGCTGTTTTTCCCCTCCCATCTGCATGGACAGTGGGATTTGTTTGTCTTTTGCTCTGCCTGGATGGATTTAATGACTGTTTAATTCTGTCAGTCCTGTGGCAGGAGGGAAGCAGGAGCAGCCAGCAGCATGGTTTCAGCCTTCCTGTTTTCCGAGGAAAGGAGATTGTTTTGTTAGGCAGGGGGAATTTGATATCAGTTAGGGGGTATATCCTTTGATTTGACCCTGGGCTTGTGCTGGAGAGGAGCTCACAAAGGGAAATCTGCCCCAAAACACCCAAAAGGGAGAAAGATGTCAGAGGCAATAGTGCCTGTTTTGAGGGAGAATACTGCACCGAAGGAGTGGGAGAGGGGTGGGTACCAGACCAGGGCTCCTGAGTCATGGTGTATGCTTCCAGGGAGGGAATGCTTTGGGAATGTCTCAGGCCCTTCAGTCTGATGTCCCTGCTCCCTGTGCATCCCTGTGCATCCCTGTGCATCCCTGTGCATCCCTGTGATGTGTGCTTGCAACCTGTTGATTTGCTCCTGTTTACTTCTCTGTCCCTCTGGTGGCTTCTGCGGAGGGGCAAAGGGGGAAAGAAGAGGATTTTAAAAATTGAATCGAGGTCAGGCTGGCAGAACTTGGGCATTGGGACAAGAGGAGGAAACCTCCCCACCGCAGCCCCGTTTCCCTGGGTGGGGCTTGGGCAGGATGCTGTCAGGAGAGGGAGGATGGACTATGCTGGATTAAGCTCCCTGCTCCATCTCAGGACTGACCTCTAAAAGTCTGACCTTCACAGGTTTGACCTTCAGCATTTTCCATCTGTCCTGTCTCAGCCACGGTGCCCAACACCAACATCTAACCCTGTGATATTGTGTTAGGGCAGAGGAAGAAATCTCAGATCTCCCCAAAATGTGTATTTTTCATCCTGCTGCATCCATCTCCTCCCCTGGCAGGCTGCTGGGATGGGGGGCTGGAGAACACCCTGGCACAGTGTTCCCATCCTGGATCAGGTGTCGGGGCTGGCAGATGGGGTGGAGAGAGGGACAGAGCTCCCTGAGCAGGGATTTCCGTGCTGGAGGAGCTTTGGCCATCCTTCCCCAGATGCTTCCCAGCTTTCTGCCAGGAAGGAGAGTCCCCTGGTGTTGCTGCACAAGGTAAGGGATGGGTTTTACCCCAGAGAGTGCGGGGAGCCTCCCTGGAAGGTCACTGCCTCATGCAGAATTGGCCCCTCATCTGCCTGCAGTGGCTTCTTAGGTTTCAGCTGCAGAGCAACAGTTTTCAGGCTGACGCCTGCAGATTCAGGGGCTGCCAGATTCCAGACCCAACTCTGCATGTGAGGAATTGCTTCCAGAATCTTTTTGCTGGCCCCAGCTGAGCCACAAAGGGGGTGATGCCACATCAGGCAGAAGGGATGGATTTAGGATGCCCATAAACTGGGGAAGGATGTTGAATTTGCTGCTGCTTCCTGCAGTGGTTTGGGCTATTTCACTGTGTCACATATACCTCTCATCCTTTTTTGCTTGTGGATATTGAATTTGGGTTACAGGACTGGGAGGAAGAGGCCTTAAAAGCAAGATCTGTCAGAGAGGGAATCAGCCTCCTGAAGCTGGGGAATGGCTCGTGGCTGCTTTGGGAGCAGCACCCCAATTTGGAAGCATCTGCTCTCTTCCCAAAGGATTTTCCCAAGTGCTGGCAGGCCCAGGGTAAGGAGCAGGGCTTTGTGGTTGGAAGAAGTGTTCACCCTTTTCCAAGAGGCAGGGAATGTTTGCTGACCCTGTCATGTTATCCCTGAGCTGGCACCACAGACCCAGAGCTGAGCAGGGAACCAAGACAAGCCCCATGGCCCCAGCCAGGGTGTTGCTGGCACTGAATTTTTGGCTCTGAGAGGGCTGGAAAAACATTATAAAGAAATGAACTGAGTGTGTTTGCAAAAGTCAAGACATGAGGAGTTGCTCAGGATAGGGTGCAGGATGCACCCAGATCCCTGTGAGGTGTCACACTCATGGGTTAAGGCTCCAGGATTCCTGTTCCAAAGTGTTCCCCATTATTGCTCCAGTGCTTTGATCCAGTGTCCTGACAAATAGCTGCCATGGAACAAAAAAGTCATCCTGGCTGAGAAGCCTTTTCTTTATTCCCTGAATTTCTGTCTTGGGGTGAGGGATGCTCAGCCCTGCCAGGGAGAGGCTCAAGATCTAACACTTCATGATTTTTGAAGGGTAAAAGCTACAATTTTGTTCTGCTACAAAAATAAAAATGGAACTATACAGGGGAAAAGAGAATTTGATTTTGTATCTGAGGGGGGGTTCAACCCCAAGATTAAAGCAGGGTTAGCACAGCAAATTGAGGTGCTCTGAACTCTGTTTTGGGGGCTTGGGGACTGTGTTAGGACCCTGAGGAGCCAGACTTTGCAGCAGGGTATTTTCAACCCAACCTCAGCCAGGTGTTTCCAGATTCTGTTGAATTCTAGAAATTATTTTTCTCTAAGATGTGTCTGAGGGTGCAGCTGTATGGGGGGGGCTGGTGGCACTTGAGGGGCCTTGCTAGGTGTGACTTCTCCTGCCGACCGCAGGCCAGCGCTGTGCCGGATGTGACTCAGTGCCCACCCCTACGGAGTCAGTCGGAGCACGTGGCTGGAGACAAAATCTTCTCTCTCCCACGGCTGTTTGGTAGCGCCTGCATTTTGCTGTGCACGTGGCTGTGTACAAGCAGGGTGTCTTACCAGGGTGGGCTGGAGCTGTGTTTGGGGTTAAAAGCCCCCAAAGGAACACAGGCTGAGCCCCTGGCAGGAGTGTGGTGTGTCTACAATGCCACCTCCATCTCTCTGAGAATAAAATGTCTGCCACATCCATCCCAGCAGCTCTTTGGGGACAGGATGTGTGTGGTTTGCAGAGGTGACGCTTAGCTCAGAGCTTGTCATCTGCAGAGGTTGTGGTGCAGAAAAAGACCATAAATGTCCCGTTCCTGGGCTCTTGCTGGTGGGGAGTCTGAGGTGCTCTGTCACCTGTGTGGGCAGCATGGCTGGGCAGCCTCCAGAGAGGACGCTGGCACCGGTGTCACACCTCTGTGCAGCTGCTGACCCAGGGGCTGCATCCCAGAGCCCTTCCCTTTGCAGATGGAGGGCAAAACCACTTTTGCTGGGCTATAGGAACCTGTCCTGTTCCCACACCTCACCTTAATGCCAGGTACAAACCAATCTCTGAGTGTGGATGCATTGCCCAGCCTGGGAGAGAGGAGATGTGGCTCAGTGACACTGGGAGTGAGGAGGGGCTCCTGGCCATGCTCTGGGAGTGGTGGGTGTAGGTTTTTGATCACTGCCAGCACCAGCTGGACCAGTGAGGAGTGTGCTGTGGCTCGGAGCAGCCGCAGGAATTGCCGCAGCCGTGGAGCAGAGGCTTGGCTGGCAGATCTCCCCCCGTGGCAGCGATTTGAGGCTGCTGCCACTGCTAAAATACTTCCAGCATGTGACACTCTCCACAACAAGATTCAAAGGGCTCATTTAAGAGGGAAATGTTTAATCCAGGGATGGGGGGAGGGATGTGGGGAGTAGCAAACAACAGATTGGGAAAAGGATTCATAAATATCTCATCAGAGTGAACTGGGTCACCGGTGTTTGCTGCGACTTGGTGCTGCTGTCTCCGAGGGTTGGATTTGGGAGGGCTGGGAAGTACAGCAGGCTCCTGCACAGCCTGTCCCTGGCTGTGCAGCACTGAGGCCGTTTGAAAGCATCTGTGACAAGTGACTCTGCTGGCGTGGGGCTTGCGTTGTGTTTTATCACGTTTGCCGTGTGTTGCGTCAGGAGCCAGGGGCCGAAATAGCCTGGAAGGGAGCTAAAATCCTCCTTGGGGAGCTGCTCGCGGCAGCTGAGGGAACACAAGCTCCTTATGTAAAGCTGCTTTAATATTTATGGTAATATCAGAGGCGGTGCATTACCTCATCCATCTTCTCTGCACTTCTCGGGCATGGGGAAAGGCTTAGTCACTACTCTGCCGTCCTTCTCCTGGGTGCTTGCCTGGCATCTCCCCGCCTTTAACACGGTTGTTCCCTCAGCAGCTCAGAAAAAGGGAGAAATGCTGGTTTTCTCCATTGGAAATGGGGAACTGAAGCACCGGGAAACAGGATGTGCTGCTCAGTTGCAGGAGGGGACTGGACACAAGTCCTTCCAGCCCTGACAGATCACTCTGCAGGTGGCAGAGGGGACAGGCACAGACCCCTGAGGACACTTCCCAAAGGACAGGGTGGTCCAAGCTGCATTCCTTAGGGGTTAGACGAGAAGGTGGAGGAGAGTGGGATGGTGAGAGTGCTGGGAAAGGAGCTCCCTCTGCTGTGCCAGAGCCACTTTTGGTGCTAACTGCTGTTTCCTTAGGAAGAGCAGGGATCTGTCTGTCTGCACAAAGGATGAGTGCCTTTCTTCCAGACAGGCAGGAGTGACAAAGAAAGGAAGAGGAGATTAGGGGATAAGGGGGAAGATTTGAAGATAAGGTGTTTCCTGCCATCTCTGGCTCTTTCTGCACAGTATTGCTCCAGGTCAGACAATGTCAGTAGCTATTTCCAAGATGAATGCTCCCAACTGGAGGACACCTGGAGTGTAGGGATGGACCTTTGTTGCAGGATAAATCCTGATACATAACCCCACTGTGTTGTTAAATCCTTCCTTGCTGCAAGTCTCAGTGTGGCAGTTGAGGACCCGATGGAAATGCGCTGCTTTTCATAGCAGAGGGAAAAACCCTATGGATGAGCTTCCCACTGCACCCCAGACCTACACCCTGGAGCAGCTCCTCAGTCTGCAGTGTGACTGAGTTTCCCTTCCAAATGGAAGCAGTAGGGGAGGATGAGACGATTTGGGGATGGGATGGGGCTGTCCCTGCAGAGGGAAGGGGCCATCCTGATGGAGCTGTGCTGTGGCACAGCTTAGCAATGACTCATCCGCTCTGTTCGGTGCAGGATTGATGCAGCTTTCCTCTGTGCATGCAGGAGACAGATGAATAGATGTGTTTGGTGATTTGCTGGGATTTGAGGCAGGAAAGGTGCCCTTCAGGGAGCCAAAGGAAGCTGTTCCTCTGCTGGCCCGTTGCTCCGGCGGAGGGCAGCTTGTTGCGCTGGGTGAGTCCGACTGCACTGACCTTGAGAGCATCCCAGGGGAGCTGTGGTGTTTGTGTGCCAATCCTTGCAGCAGCAGCAATTTGGGAGGCTTTCCTTTTCCTTTTTCTCCTTTATCATCCCTGGTTTTATTACGCCAGCTCCCTCTTCCCAGCCTGGGAAAAGAGCTGCTTAGCTGCTGGCAATGAGAACCTCCCTGAAAGGGCACTGATTGTTAAACAGAAATAGCATGGAGCAGGGAAAAGGGAGGGAATGAAGCCTGTCTCCCACCAAATCTTATTCCCAAGTGCTGCTGCCTGTGTAGGAGGCAGAGAGGGAGCTGGAAGGGGGAGGAATGGGTAGACAGGCAGAGACAGCAACTGACAAGAGAGAAGGGAGGAATAAAAAGATGTGAGGAGCTATAAAGAAGAAAACAAAGGTAGGAAAATGTGTTATTAGAGAAAAACTTGGTGTGATGGAATGAGGGAAGAGGAGGAGACAAAGGAATGGAGGGGGGGGGAACCCTCGTGTGCAGTCTTAGTTTTTGGAAATGAGGAAAGAACCTCTCTCTTCAGTCTAGGGGAGACAGAGGTGCTTAAAGGTGATCCCATTGTCATGCCTTTGGAAATACAGGATGGAGAGATGATTCCCAAGGCAGGGAGCTAAGAGCACACAGAAGAGGGTTAAGTACTGGGATGGAAGAAGATGTGCTGCTAAGGGTACCCAGGACCCAGAGGAGGAGGAGGAGCCAGGCCAGAGGGTCTGGAGAGGTGCTGGGCGATCCTGTGGCTACTCGCAGTGATGGAAAACCACAGACAAAAGCCCTTTTATGCAGGCACTTAAGAACTGCCGATATTGATTTTTGGCTTAGTTTGGTTTCTACATCTTTTAAAACCTTTTCTAAGCTGTGTGAGGGGTTTGTGTTGCTTTTAGTGGAGATTCACTTAGAATCAGGAAATTCTGTTTGTGGCAGTGCAGGGCATGGGGGCAGGACAAAGCTCCACAGCCCAGCACGGGCTCCAAGCAAAACCAGCTCTCCTGCTCCCAGGAATCTGGATCAGTGAGGGGTGTAGATAAACCCTGAGGTGCCTGGGCTGTGCAGGGTCCCCCTTTCTCAGCAAAAAGGTGAGTTTGCCCTCTCTGTGGTTTACCTCACCATCTCCATAGGCTGCATATGTTTTTCCTGGGGAAAGAGCAGAAGTTTAATGCTTGGTCCATGTGCTGTAACCACATGGATATCAGTGTGTGAGTGGCCCAGTTAACTGATATCAAAGCAACAAAGAAGGTAATTTAATATTTATGCTACGATTAATCTGACTCTCCCTGCTTTAACCTCTGAGCCCGCTTCAGTTGTGGGCTCCTCTTACTATTTCTTTGTGTTTCATTGTACCAGATTGAAAAAAAGGATAAATTGATCCCAAATCAGAGGAGCAGAGTCCTGGGAGTGACTGTGTGCAGCCTCAGCCCTGGATTTATGTAGGACTTGTGCTGACAGAGCAGTATGGATGCTCTCTGGAAGCACAGGAAAAGGTGAGGCAGGTGATATCTACAGAAATATTACAGAATGAGCACCGAGAGGAAAATATTCTTGCACTTGGCCAGGCCCGTGTTTCCTTCCCAAGTCGCAAGCCACAGCGATATCTGAAGCTGGGTGAGCATCCGGGGTGGGGTCTGTGTGCTACAGGATGCCCAAGTAAGTGTCTGATACACACTCAGCAAACCCTGAGAGTGGCACAGTTTGGGCTTTCCAAAAGGGTTTAGTATCCCAAACTAGGGAATGCAAGCATTGTCCAGCTGCAGTCAATGAGAAATACGGGGGCTTGTGGTCAGTGGGCCTGGTGCAGCATGAGGAGCTGGACTGGAAGATCCTTGTGTGTCCCTTCCAACTTAGGATATTCTGTGAGGGCTGTGGAATTCCATTATTTTGGTGCTGCAGTTCCCTCAGTCTGCTCCGGCTGCCTGGCACTGGAGCAGCTGGTGGCCACCAAGCAATGGCTGGCAAGGGAGAGCAGGAAAGGGAGGTGTTTCCATCTTATACTTAGGAGCCATAAGGTGTTGCCCAGCTTTGCTCTAGACACAAACCTGGCATTTCTGTGAGATTTCCTCCATTCCTGCCTAAATGGAGATGAAAGCCCCACGTTTGTCAGCCTCTTTTCCAGAAGAGTCAGCAGCACAGATCATTGCTGCAGCCCTAGGACTTTGTTCCTGTCATTAGAGGAGTGATCTGCCCTCTGAGCTGCTGTGGAAGGAACCTCTGCTTGCTGAGGTTTTTGAGGAGCCTCTTCAGCTCTCGATCCAGACAATGAGCTCTGATTTCACTTAGCAGGCAGAAAGCTCCTGGCAGGCTCCTGGCAGCCCTGAAGGTCAGCGGGGAACCAGCAAAGCCGGCGGCTCGGATCCGACGCTGCCTCCTGGTTACTCTTTATTTCCTGAGCTCGAAGCTGATGTGGTGCTGAACTACCAGAGCCTGGTGGCAAAATGCCCAGTGTTTTGTCCTCTCCTCCCATCACACGGAAGTGCAGCCACAGGAGCTCCATCCTCAGCTCACCCTGCCCTGCCAGGTTCGTGGGGTGAGGTTGTTGCAGTGGTTTTACGTCCCCTCAAAGCCCACTTTGTCCCTTTGCTGAATTCCTGTGGTGCAGCAATGCTGTTCACCCTTCCATCAGTTCCCTGGGGAAGAGAGCCCCAGCTGATCACCAGCATTCTGTTTAGCTCCATGGGCAAGTCCAGTAAACCCTGAAAGAAGAAGGCAGGAGTGAGATGTCTCTATCACCACGAGATCCAGCTCTGCAGTAAATCCATGCAGTCAATTCTCTGTTTTGCACCAGCTGAGGATCTGGCACTTGCTTTGTTTTGCTGTTGCTCCACCAAAATGCTGGCAGGAATAATCCTTTTATCCCTGATACCTGTGAGAACTGAGAAACTAATCCTGGTTTTCCTGCAGTACACATCTGGAGGGAGAGTGTCAGACAAGATCACTTATTAACTACTTCCTAAATTAACCTTGGGTTAGTGCTGCAAAAGGAAGGGTGGAGGGTGAGACAAGCAGGGAGGATCTATCCATTTGCTTTCTTATGGAACAAAGTGTTCTCTCCTTACCCTGAAGGAATGGAAAGGGTGAGCAAAGGCAAAGTAAGGTTTATTTGGTTGGATGTGAGTTTGTCATCGCTGACGAATGGCCTCAGACACACAGAGCCAGGATGGACTTGGACTATGGATGCCCAGATGTGGCAGCCATAGATGACAGTCAGTCCAACTTGTTTCATGTTCCTGTTTGATATTAGGAAAAAGTCCTTCCCTGTGAGGGTGCTGAGGCCCTGGCACTCATTGACCAGAGAAGCTGTGGCTGCCCTATCCCTGGAAGTGTCCAAGGCCAGGCTATACAGGGCTTGGAGCCCTCTGATCCAGTGGAAGGTGTCCCTGCCCGTGGCTTGAACAAGGTGAGCTTTAAGGTCCCTTCCAACCCAGGCCATTCTCTGGTTCTGTGATTTTTGCAGGCACAGAGCCTGTAGTAAATGCTTTGAATGGAGTTCACAGTTCCGAAAGAAGGAGCCACAGTTTTTCAGTTTTCCTTTCTTTCTTCCTCCGTCACCTCCAGGCAGAGCAACACTGGCTCGCTCTGCCCTGTCACTCACCTGTCCTTGCTCTGCTTCCCCCTCCAGGTGCTGTATCATGTCCAGGTAGAACACTGCCAGTGTGACAAGCATCCCAAAACAACTGCTCCCAGGCCTTGAGCTCGGGTGGCTCCTCTGCTTCCTGCAGCAGCCAGGCAAGGGAGAAGAGCTGGGATAGCCCCGCACATCCACTTGCTGTCCACAGCACCCCTAGGATGGATTCCAAAGGCAACGTCCGAAGCGGAAACAAACCCGACGCCAAGGCCGCCAGCTCCGGGAAGCCAGAAAAGCCCAACCCTGGGCCTGCCACGAATGCAGACAAGAAGGAGGCCCCCAAAGAGCAGCCTGCTCCTGCCACGGCCACCAAGAAGGCAGGCGGTGACGCCGCCGTCGCCAACAACCACAGCAACCTGAAACCCAGCCCTGCCGCCACGGAGACGCAGGAGGCCAGCGGCCAGTCCCCTGACTCTGACCACAAGGGAAACAGCTCCGAGGAGTCACCGGGCAGCTTCTTCGACAACATGAAGCCCTTGATCATCGTCGGAGGAGTGGCGGTGGCTGCGCTTGCTGTGATTGTGGGAGTGGCATTCCTAGCCCGGAAAAAATGAAGACCGAGACAGGGTGGGGATGAGAAACCCAGCCCAGCTGTACAGCTCCTTTTGAGACAAATGCATGCAGAGAAATTCTATACATAGCTATATATATAGAGAGCGAGCTAGATAGGTCAACAACAAACACCAACTGCAACTCCAGGGTCTTGTTCAAGACAACTGTGCCAGTCTGACCCGCTGTGGGTAACTCCATGCACTCAATGTGTTCTTTCATGTAATATATCTTGGCTTATACCACTGTGTATAGATTACAGCTTCTCCTGATTGGTGTAAATGACGGTGTCCCCTCCCCTCCACTGCTGTCCTCCCTGGGAGACACCCCCCTTCCCCCTTGCAGTCCCGTTTTCAAGTCCAAAGTGTTCTACGTCCCATCCGGAGTCCCCACTTTGTGTTTTGGTTTCTGTTTGGTTCTGTTTTAACTTGGGCTGTGGTAAAGAAGATGGAAGGGGAGTGCTAAGGCCCAGCTTGCATGTTGTGCTGGGCTGGAGGTGTTTGTCCAGCCACCCTGGGACAAGGGGAGTGCAGGGGCAGTGGCAGGGAAGAGGCAGCTCCCTGACCCAACAGCCACGGGTGATCCCTATTCAGTATCTGTGTGCCTGCTGCTCATCGTCCCACCTTGGGACACCCACCTGGGAAGTGCTCTGGAGGAACCAGGGCAGCTGCAGGCAGAGTCTGCAGCGTGGCAGAGCCGAGTATGAGCCTGGGATGTCACATCAGTTCACTCCTCTGGCTGAGCTGCCAGCGGGACAGTGACCAGAGGGGCTGTGCTGTGGCCCAGAGAAGTCCCATTGCAGCCTTCAGGATCCCAGGGCTCACCAGGGTCACGTGGGCAGTGTTTGGGATAGAGAGACTTTGTTTTGGATCTAGTATTTCCTAATGTTAGGCTGGGCTTTGCAGAGTGCTGTGGCCTCAGTCCAAGCTCCCTCGACGTTGGCTGGAGTATTTGTCTTCATTTTTTGGGGCTTTGGATAAGGACTTTCACTGAATTGTTTTCCCCCACTGAAGGCTGTGGTCTCTCAGCACATGGGAAGACAGGAAAAGGGGAGACAGGAGCTGGTCTTAGGGGCAGAGAGGACCTGGGACCCCATAAGAGTAACACTGTCCTACCTGCTTTATACCAGGGAAACCCCTTTCAAGGGCACTGGAGTCTGTCCTGGGTGGATTTCTTACCTCCCTCTTGTGACAGTAGTAGCAGGGATTTGTAACTCGTCTACACTTTGGAAATGGAAACAAATTCCCAGCCCTCGGGAGCAGCCTGATTTCATGGGTGAGTACCTTGGCTCTAAAGCCAGATCTTGTGAGGGGGAGGAGAGAGGGTGTTTAGTGCCTTTGGTCAATGCTCAGCACTAAACAGCAAAAGGTGAGGAGATCCGACTCTGAAAGCTTCCATTAGGCTTCTCTTGGCTGCTGCAAAGACTTAAACCCCTTACATTTTGGGTTTAAGTCAGGTCAGAGATTAGATGAGGTCCAACGGGAGCTCGGCAGTGGCCGCAGCCCATCGGCAGGGGCAGGAGCGATGATTAGAGAGAGGCTGTAACACAGAGGGGTGAGTTCTGTTACAGAGCCTGTTGTGCACCTTTGGCTGAGATGGATGGGTGAACTCAGGGGCTGCGGGGATAGAGGGAGGTGTGCATTCCTCAGGTGCTGCCTATGCAGTGTCTGCCTCTGGCACAGTCCCTGGACAGGATGGTGGGGGGGGGGGTATAACCTGACTTGGCAATTCTTCTCTTGGCTCATATCTGTCTTACTTACCTCCAAATCTGACCTGCTGAATGCACATGGTCTTGGAATGCATGGCTATTCCTATGGTGAGCTCAGGAAATATTCCCAAAGGTGCACAGCCTCTGGGAATATCAGATGCCATGTCCTTGTGCAGTGGGAGGTTGATGCCTCCACCTTTGCCAGCACAGTGTGTTGGGCTCACAGGAGTTTTGGGAAGCAGGGCTACAACTCCAGGTGAGATCCTGGTAGCCTAAAGCACTCTTGGCATGGACTGTGGATGTCTCCCAGCAGTAGTGTGTCAATTACAGCCTGGGGAAGGATTAGAAGCAGAAGGGTCCTCCTCTCCCCTCAGATCTCTGAAGCACAACTTTGCAAGGAAATTTTCACAGGAAGTTTTGCTTACATTGCTCAGAAGGAAAGGAAATCACCCCCTCCCACTCTGGTTCACATTTTGCCAAGTAGGGTGGTGATTTCAGATAGTGGCTTCTGTTTTCAAGAGATATTTCTACCTTTCCTGTCCCCTCCTTCCCTCTCAGCTCTGGCCTAGGATTGTTTTTAGCAGTGTGTGACATTAGGCACAGCATCTATCTATTCTGCTCTGACCAGCATAGATAGATCGGGGGAGGAAAATGAAGCACTTGCTTTACTCGAGTCTCCAGTTTTACTTTCTAAAATGTTTTTATTTCCTTGTCTTCACCTTTGGCAACAGAAGAGGGGAAAAACAGTTCTCAGCCAATGGCGTTAACCTTTTCTCCATCTCCAAACCCTGCCTGCCCTTAGAGCACTCAGATGCAAGGCCACCAATTTCATCCAGAAACACCACAGAGGTGGTGATGGGGCTGCAGCTCCTCATCTGGGCACGTCGCTCTTTCGAGCCCTCCCTGCGCGGCAAACCTGGTATGTCCTGTTTGAAAGGGATTTTTGAACGTGGTATGTCCAGTTCCCAAGGAATTTTCCACTTCCTGTGATCACTTAACAGTCTGCTGTCCAGGTTCAGCACCTGGAACCCACCTCTTTGGCAGTTTGGTTTGGAAAACACTTGTGTGTGTGTGTGTGTGTGTGTGTGTGTGTGTGTGTGCACCGCCCTGCCTTGAAGCACATCCTGCTGTGTGTGTGTGTGTACAAACCTTTGTGTTGTATTGCTGCAGTCTGGGAGGGGGAGAGAATCCAAGCTGGAGATGCCCCTTCCTTTGTTCCCTGCATTAACACCAAGTGTCTCTCATGTCTTTTCTGTGCCATTCCCACCACGCCATGCAGCTCCTGAATTCCTTTCCGGTCCTGGTTTCTCCTCAGTGCAAGGAATGTCTGGCTGGTGAAGTGCTGAGTGTGTGGTGCGCTCGTCGTGCTTGGAGCCCTGAGCCCCTGCTCCCCTCCCTGGACAGTCATGTGGGCTCTTTGCTTTAAAATGAGGCACTTTTAGACTATCCTGGACTGTGCTGTAGCGCTTTTCCAAGTGTGAGTCTAGTGTTGAGCCGGGCAGATCCAGCGTAGATGCCACAGCGCGCCGCAGCCCTGACTTGCAAACACCTCCTGTCCTGCCTTACTGTGCCAGGCTGTGCAGTGCTTTCGTTCTGAGCCAAAAATGCCCAGCGAGCACCAGGCTGAGGGAGCAAATCCCCCTCTCTCAGCCCCAAATCTGTTGAAGCAGAAGGCTTAAATGACTGAACTCGCTGTGCTAAATAAATAGTTGTCTTTTCTTGTACTGAGCACACGCCGTTATTTGCTTGATGTCCTTCTTTGTGTGGTTTTTGTGGTATGAAGTCCTTCCAGTGACATCTCTGTGGGGAGAGTGAATTAATGCTTAAAACTAATCAGAGTCTGTGCTTGGGGTTTGAAGAGATCTAGATTGCTAGTTTACTCTTTTGATCAAGTTGATAAATTATAAATTAGCAAAACTGGTTTCAGACCTTTCAGCCTATCACCAAAACTCTCGATTCAATCACTGCACCCGATCTCAATCTCTTTTTAGGGAATCATAAATTTTAGTTGAATATAAAGATGTCATTATGCTGTCTTGGACAACTCAGTAGAAGGTTTTTTGCTGCTTCTATTTTAAGAGAGATGAAATGGATTATGCTTCTGCTTCCTCTTCCTACTTATTTAATACCCTGTGGATAAGTCCTGTTATTCCTTGCAGTGCTGCAGCAGGATGCAAACAAATCTGGCAGCCAGGGGATAATGCAGCAGCATTTTTGGGAGGGTAAGAACGCATTCCTGCAGGTGCTGTTTGCTAGGGGCTCACTTAAAGCACTCAACAGTCACTTGCCCTGAAGCATTTCTTAGTTTCCTCGGGCTGGGTGATAAAATTAAACATCCATTTGTGTCTCTGACAGATTAAAGTTTAAGGGTTGATCCATAGAATACTGAAAACAAGGGGAATTTTTCCATTGGCTTCACCATGCTCTGGCCTTTGAGTTCTTGTTGGCACCAGGGATATAATCACAGGTCATCCTAAAATCATCTCAATTACACATTTATTTTTAAATTGATGCAAACGTTCCTTAGGCTGAGCGAAAGGAAACTCTCTTCTCCGAGGCAGCCCTGCTATACTGGCATCAAGATTTGTGTATGAACAACAGCAGTGCAACCAAAAACCTCTGGAGCTGGTGAGAGATGATTTATGCCTTAAAACATTCCCTGCTTTTCCTGGAAACGCTACTGGGGTTTAGAATTCAGCAGCCTTCTAACTATTCTTAGAATTGGTTGAAAATAACAGTGCTGAAGATTGAAGAGGAAAATGATTTTTCGAGAAATGAACCAAAAAAGGAAGGCAATGAAAAAATATGTTTGAAAGGTGAAATTCTTGGAATTGCCATCAGCTTCATGGAAAGCTTCAAGTCAGTGAAGATTCTGAGAGGGTGCAAGGAACAGTGCAGAGAAGTGGAGAGAAAAAGCACTATTTAATTATCTTAAGAGCTTTGGTAAGGACATGCTAACTTTTATATCCTCTCCCCCTCCCTTTTTTTTCTCAGAAAGAGGCAAAAATGACCAGCTCTGATGCCGTGCAAATTAACCTCTGCTAATTGCCTTTTCCAGATGAATTCCTGCTGGCTCTGTGCAATGTTAAAGGGTTAGAAAAATACCTGAAGTTTTCTACCACCAACTCTGCATGATTAAGGGGAATTGCCAGGACATTAAGAGGGCCTGTGTTCTCTTTTCACGTGCTTTGCTATGACAAGGACTGAAAATGCAGCCTGCTCGCACTTCCATCCTCCTGGTCCATGCCTTCATGCTGGAGCAGGAATGCTGATTCCCTTCCAAGGCCATAGCACCTTGCTGTGGTGTCATTCCCTTCACCACAAAGCCAGGAGAGGTCCATAGGGGCAGGCAGCAGCATCACATCACGTTCATGAGCTGGCTGCAGTTCTGCGCAGGTTGGGCACTTCCCGCCATGAAGAGGAATTGGCTTTGATCTGGAGCATAACAGTTCTGTATTCCAGTAAATTCTCACTGCAGCATGTTGGAATTGGGAATATTTCCTGCTATTTACACTGAAGGAATTTGGTCCTTTACTCTTTTGGGGAGAAATCTGCTGGTGCTGAGGATCTGCTGGCACATTTTGGGTCCTATGAATGACACTTGCCTGACAGCCCCAAAAAGCCATGGAGTCTGTGCCCCCATCCAGCAACCCTTGGGGGGTTTAATCCACTGAATAAAGTGAGTTTACGATGGCTTTTTCCTCTTCTTTTTGAGACATCTGTTCAGCCCTGTGACCTGCTTTCCTTTTAAATTCCCTAATTCCTGGGATGTCTGTTCACACGACATCTTCAGCTGCTACAAACTATGGGGTTCCATTGATTTCTGATCTGATTCATTGCTTGTTCTTTCCTCCTTCTTTGGCCACTGCACTGTACTCCCTTTCCTTTTCCTACTTTCTTCCTGGGCAACTCTGCAGATGTGGCCTCTCCATAGCCCAAGGCTGGAGCAGATTTTGGGTTGGCTAAGGCAGGTTTTGGGTGGTCCCCCAAAAATACAGGCAGTGCTGGGCCTGTATGTGTCACAGAAAGGAATGTGCGAAGCTTTGATCTGCCCTCACCTTAGACCTGAGGGTCTAAGTCTGCAAGAGGCGGAGTGCTCGTCTGCCACGGGATTTGTAATGTATGACAAACCCCCAGGAAGGTCCCATTCTTGTCCTTCCCTGTCAGTCAGGTGTGAGGTGTTCTGGCTGCTCGAGAGGGGCTGACATGGTGTGAGCACACACCGCGCTTGGCTGCAGCCAGAGCTCCTTCAGCCCTCTGGAGCACCAAAAACAGGGAAAGGAGAAGTTCTGAAGTTGAGGACCTGCACTTCTGCTGGCCTGGAAGAAGTAGCTGTTGTGACAGGGGGGAGGGTGCAGGAAGTGCAAGGATTGTCCCTTTTGAATGGGCTGATTAGGTGTCACTGGGTGTTAGATAACTGCGGGACTTCTGGGCCTCTAAAATTCACGTTGCATTCAATTGACCATAATAGGCCTCAAAATCCTGTGAGAGATCAGAGTCTTTGGCTTTCCAAATTCATGAGTTTGGATCTACTTTGTGCTACAGCTCTGCTCCCTCCTCTGGACAGTGTGTGCTTGGATATGCAGTACTCTGGGACTCGTGCCCTCTGCTCTTAGATTCTCTTCAAATTAAATAGATTTTTTTTCTGCTGAAAAGCATAACCTGGGTTAAATAGACTTTGGACTGGCTGTTCCCATTTCTCTTCTGGTTGTTCCCATCTTGCAATTCACAAACAGTTCGGTCACTTTTCCATTTCTCAGCCCCAGCACAGCATCCCAAGCATGAACGTACAGGTTCTTTCTGTCTGTGTGATGATGCCACAGCACCAAAGCTCCCACCAGGACAAGAGGAATCTTTAATCACCTTTCCAACAGTCAAGTCCTGCATTGTATCCCTGGTTTTGCCATGGCCGCTTCAAGCAGCCAAGCTGCTGGGGCAAGCTGATGAGAACAAGGGTGCCACACAATTTTTTCTGGTTAAAAAACAACCAACCAACAAGGGAATAATTTGGCTTTACTGAGTTTTGAGCAGCCCTTCATAACCCTGGTGCCTTTTCCCAGGACTCTTTCAACTGAAGCCTTTAAAAGTTGCAGTTTCACCTCCCCGGGAAACCAACTCTCTTCCAGTGGTAGGTGCAGGTTGGCTATAAGTTTGTGGAGAAACCAAAATTGTAGGAAGGGAACTCGAAGGTCAGATTACAGGGGATTTTTATTTTGGTTTTGGTTTGTTTGGATTCTGTTACTTCTCCAGGGACTGATCCAAAGCCCTTGGAAATCAGACTGAAATGCCTGCTGTTCCTTTGGAAGCCTCAGGCACCTTTCTGACGATGTCGGCAGGTTTTGAGTCAGCTCCTGAGTGTGTTTTCCAAATGATAGGAATTTTCCAAGTGACACCTTGATTTCTTCCCTGTACAAACAGACCTGCTTGTGACTTACACATCTTTACCTGTGTTCAACATACAGGTTTGGGGTTTTTTTTGCTCTCAGAAACAATATGCTGCTAGACACATTTCCTGGAGGGAAATGGACACCTACCTACACACAAAGCTATCCAGCTAATTTATACCTTGTTGAATTTATAATCTTGTCTATGCTTCTATGGACACTTTGTATGGGCTGCAGCTCAAATCCTAAAATAGTCAAGAATTTTTTCCTTTCCCATATAGTATTCTATTTACTTTGACTTTGAAAACAAAAAAAGCGTATAAATGCAATAATGCAGGTAGACTAGAAATACTAGATTGAAAATTTAAAGTAGTTTAGCTTGTCCCATTGTGACTGACAGTGTTGTACGACACCCAACGCTGTACCCTGACATTTTCCAGGCTTTCTCCATAGCTGAATCTAGTATTAGCTTTGGAAACCCATTGTGTGAGTGGTGGGTGGATGGGTCGGAATCGTGTGCTCTCTACACGCTGTATGTTACTCACATCACAAGCTGTATGGCCACTCCATATGCTGTGAAACTGTAAATGATTCCCAAATACACCTGTAACTCTTACCAGGATTGTGAGAAATAAACTATATATAGATATATATACACACACATAGAGAGATTGTATAATTCCTCCCGTGAGCATCTTCGTGTACGTGGGGGTGCGAGTGGAACTGGCTGTGCTCCCTCTGGAGGTTGTCCGGAGAAAACTGTGGATGCCCCGTTGCTGCAAGTGTCCAAGGCCAGGTGGGATGGGGCTTGGAGCAACCTGGGATAGTGGAAGATGTCCATGGCAGGGGGTGAAACGAGGTGAGCTTTAAGGCCCCTTCCAACCCAAACGATTCTATGATTCCAAGATTCTATGTCTATGTTTCCTGAAGGCTCGATGTTTTCTAGGATTAGTGATCCCACTGAGAACTGCAAGAAAAGGCAGTTCCTGCCCCAAATAAACTCCAGCGTGCCCAGGGAAAGCAGGCAGAGGATGACTATTGTTATTCACAGACAGGAACTAAATAGAATCATAGATTTACCCAGAGACACAAGGGAAACATTTCCGATCCAAGGGATTCCCCATCCCGCAGGCTGGTCTCCAGGCTTCACCCCCAGTTCTTTGCTGTGACCTTTCTCCTGCCAAATTTCTCCTGCTGATTTTCTGGTTTTGTTTCTAAGATGGCCTGGGAACACCTCCCAGACAAACCATCCCCGGAGGACTGGGTGGTGTCCGTGGGGTGCCTTGGGGTGCCCTCACGGAGGGGAGGAGGGTTTTGGAAGCACGTGTCGCCGCACAGGGTTGATGTCGAATTACACCAGCTCCAATCAGGGTCCCAGCAGAAGCCTGCAGGCTTTTGGAATTTAATTTCTTAAGAACTGGGAGGAAAAATCCTGTAAGTTCCATAGGGTCAGGAAAAAGGTCATCCTTCAGCTGCAAAAGCGTAATCATCTGAGGGCTTTGCCGCAGAAACACAGCTGGGGACTTGAGTTTTAGTTTGTCTTGACGGGAGCAGGAGATCAAATAAGCTCCTATTTTCTGAGTGGGAATGCTGGAGCTGAGAGGCTGGGATGGGTGGGGGCCTGACCCTCCCACTGGCCCCAGTCAGAGTATGTGGAATTGCACATGCCTGGGGCAGTGTCGATGGGAAGAGCTGATGGAGCCGTGGCTGGGACAGCACTGTCGTTTGTGTTTGTTTAAAAAGCACTGGATTCACAAGCAGGGAATAAGGACCATAAATGTGACGCTCTGTGCCATAAAGGCTTAGGCTGCTTGGAGTGGCACTAAGTCCCGGAGTACCCCACACAATAGCAAAACTGAATAGTGAAAAAGATGCTTTTTTTCTTTTAAAAAATAATTTTCTGGTATCTAAGCTGGAGCAGAGAGGAAAATCCAGATTAACCAGCCTACAGATCCAGAACACGGTTGTGAAAAGGAGACAGACAGATGATTGAAGAGACAGAAAGATGGTATAAGCTACATTTCCTTTACCAGGCTAGAAATCAAGCCCTTTCAAATAAACAAATAAAACCAATAGCAGAATTGTGCTGTCTTTATTTTATATCTATCATTTTATAAAGGCATTGTGTCTGTAACACACCAGCAGCCAGCAAGGGATAAACCTATTAAACTCACACAGGGATGAAAGACGCAAATGCAGAAATCGAACGCTGAGGTTTACAAAAGTGGGGAAATAAGGAAACAACGGCAGTTGCCGATGGGACGTGGAACTAGATGATTCTCGGGACACCCGAGGGCTTTTAAAGGGCACGGCGGCGGCAGCGCCCACTCACTCTGGGCTTCCCGCGCTTTTTCGCCCCCCTCAGGATTTCGCGCGCTTTTCCCCCGCCCATCAGCGCTCCCCGCACTGCGCACGCGCGGCCGCACGAGGCACCGCCCCCGCCCCCCCCCCCGCGCCTCTCCCCTCAGGCCCCGCCGCGGCCCGGCCCCGCCATGTCGGACCGGCTGGCCAAGCCCTCCTGCCTCATCGTCGCCAGCGCCGCCGCCGCGGGTGAGACGCTCTGGGGGGGGGGGGGCCCGCTGGGTCGCGGGGAGCCGCCGCTCCGGCCTCTGCGGGTGTCCCGCCCCCCCATCCCTTCTCGGCGCCGCGGCGGGCGGGGCGGGGCGGTGCCGCACGGGGGTGTCCCCTGTGTGGCTGTCGCGGCGTGTCCCGCGTGTGCCCGCCCCACAGCCCTTGCCGCGTACTTGTCCCGTGTGCGTGTCACACTGCAGCCGAGCTGCGCAGCCCCACGTGTGCCCTCCCTGCGCAGCTGTGAGCCCACACCGTGCACATCCGCACTGCAGGTGTTGCCTCCATGTGCAGCTGTGCTGGTTGGCTCCTCTGCGTGTGGCTTTAGTGGCTTTGAGGGGAAGGAGGGTCGGCTTAGATTGGATGTTAGGGGAAAAAATCTTTCCCTGTGAGGGTAGAGGCCCTGGCACAGATTGCCCAGAGAAGCTGTGGCTGCTCCATCCCTGGGAGTGTCCAAGGCCAGGCTGAACAGGACTTGGAGCAATCTGGGATAGTGGAAGGTGTCCCTGCCCATGGCAAGAGATTGGTACGAGATGGGATTTAAGGTCCCTCCCAACCCAAATCATTCCAGGATTCTATTCCTCAGCACACAGCTCACCTGTAATGAAGGCTATGCATTTCTGATGTCTTAAAATCATTGAGTCATAACAAAATAGTGCTCTGAAATTATCTAGAGCTTTTAAGGCGAGCAGAACCCCAAGCTTGTGTACTTTGCTAGATAAAGTGTGGCTTGGATTAGACTATCACTGTTGTTTCCCTAAGGTGTTGGAATCTGTTTTCCAGGTGTTTCAGCCCAGTCGTTCCTTCACTGCTTTACTCTGGCCAGCTCTGCCTTTAACCTGCAAGTGGCGACTCCTGGGGTGAGTGAAAATGGGCAAATACTGTGATTTCAGCCTGAAACCAATTGATACCTCAGTTGTCATGAGATAATTGTACTATAAATGTATTGAGAGGTGTTTTATTGGCCTTAGACATTAAGAAACCTGTTTAATTCTGTTTTTTTAATACCAAAGTGTCTGCAGGCTTTCTGTACCATAGATTTGGACTTCTGTGGTGTCTGTTCCCACAAAGAGTAGAGGAAAAACTATTAGCACTGATTCAGTGGGAAAAATGGAAAACTTCAGTTTTTCGAGAGCTGAAGCATCCCAAAATCCCACATGGCCGTCCTTCAGGAAGTGTCATGGATGCTTGTGCAGTGATCCTGACCACGGTGCGTGAACCATGTTATCCGCAGGGCAAGCCCATTGATTTTGTGGATGTAAACGAGGGCAACATGCGCTGGATCCAGGACTTCCGCATGAAATCCTACGCCAACCCCGCCAAGCTGGAGTCCATTGATGGTAAGTGTGTCCCCACGGGCCACTGTCAGGGAAACAGGGGTTGCTTAGGGCCAGGATTTTAGGTAAGAACGACACAGAAAAGGCAGGAAAGTTATATTTCAAGAGAAAACCGTGGCAGCTGCAGTTGTTTTATTTTTTAAGAGGAAGTCCTGGCAACTGCTTTGCTGTTTTCTTATTTATCTTGGAATGGTCGTTCTCTTTTAATATATATGCAATGTATACATATAAAGTCTGTGTTGTATATAAGCACACACAACGTTGTTACTTGTTAAAAATAAATATTTTGCTGGAGTAGGAGCCAGCAGACAGAGCAGTTGTAAGTTTTGCCTGGATCATCAGGGCTCATTAAAACTGTGTGTTCCTTGTCCCGAGAAGGACCTTTTTCTCTCTTCTATGTAGCTCTGTTAGTTTCTTTAGGTTTTTTTTAACTGATTTATCTGGGTTTTGTCCTGCTTTTTCCAAATGTGCAGTGGATTTATGGTCAGGCTTTTTGGGTTTTTTACCTGTCCTACAATCAGTCCCTACTTTCCTCCCGACCAGGGGCTCGGTACCACGCCCTGCTGATCCCAAACTGCCCAGGGGCCATGACTGACCTGGCCAACAGCGGGTACCTGGCCAAGATCCTGCAGCACTTCAGCACTGAGAGCAGTAGGTGAACATCCTCGGGGGGGTGGGTAAATGAAACAGGGCTCCTGTGCTGCTCCTGCAGGGCTGCTGCCTTCCAGAGACTTACAAGTGTTTGCATGGCTAAAGAGCATTCAGAACTGGGGAGGGAAAAGGTGTCTTCAGGTGAGGAAACAAGTGTCTTAATGGACCTTAAAAAAAGGAAAGGGAGTCTCAGAAGAAAAAAAAAGTATCCTAAAATGTCTTAAAAAGGAAAAAGGGAGTCTTTAAAGGAAAAAAAACCCTGTCCTAAAGTGTCTTAAATAGGAAAAAGAGAGCCTTGAAAAGGAAAAAGAGGTCTTAAAGTATCTTAAAAAGCAATGCCAGTAGCTTTTCAGAGCTTGTCTCAGAAGGATTTGCTGCCTTACAGTGGTACAGAAATGGCTCTGTCCAAATGAGCAGGCTTCAAGGCTCAGAGCCAAGTGTGGAATGTACCAGGATCATCATTAAAGCTGCAGTTAATCAAGACTTGGGGTGTGCTCCACATTTGAGCATTTGTGGACCTGTCTGTGGACTTGGAGTTTAAAGCTGCCTTATTCTTCCCCTTACTGTAATAATAATAGAATAGTTGTAGTAATTCTTATTATAGACAATAATTGCTACTGCAGTGTTCAGGAAAGCCCGTACAACCTGAAAGAGCATTGTCAGTGCAGTATAACTGCACTGCAAGAGGGCAGCATGAGTCTCACCACACTCACCTATTTTAACTATTTGGAGACGCTCACAAATGTGCTTTAATTCTTTTCTAGAGCCCATCTGTGCCGTGGGACAGGGAGTGGCAGCTTTGTGTTGTGCCACCAATGAAGATAAATCCTGGGTTTTCCAGGGATACAGCCTGACAGGGGTAAGTCAAGCTTTTACCTGATTTTTGCTGTTTGGGGGCTTTTTTTGCTGTGTGATTTCTGGTGGTTTTGGTCTTACCCAGGAACTTCCTATAAATATAAATTATCAGTTTGATACCCTTGGCTTGTGCAAGATGTGCAGAGTTGTCTTTGACAAGGGGCCCAGCAGTGAGTGTGTGAAGGGTTTGTCCCACGTTAGTGGCATGTGGGGAATGCTTTCCCTCTGATTGTTCAGTAAACTTTAAACTGAAGCAGAAGAAGTGCTGCAAGTTCCTGCTGCAGCTCTTTGCATTTGTTGTTGAGGACTTAAAAATTTGTTTGTTTGTTTGTTTGTTTCATGAATGCTGGGGATAAATTGTATTTCTCAAGGTGCTGTTTCTTTTTAAAAGGTAGAGGGAGTCTTAGGAAAACAGGAAGTTTTAGGAAAAAAGGCTGTTTGTACAAACTGGCGTGCAATTAAAGCAGCCAGTTACTGCTAATACTTTATTTTATGTGCTCTGACCTCACAGCCCATTTTTAAGTGTCAGAGTGATGCAAATCACCCTAGTACAGCTTCTAGCGTGGAAAATTTACAATGAAAGTTAAGAAATTAAGATTTTGTGACTCACAAAAGCTCTTATTGTTCTCATGTGCTTCTGTTTGAGTTAAGGATTATTTATGGCTCTATATGAATTGTTATAGTCCATGATGAGATATTTGAAATCATGATGTGGCCTAGCTATAGTTGCAGTGGAAACCATAAAATTAAAATTCCTTCCTTTTGCACATAAAAACTATAAGTGCTCCTAAATTTTCTGTCTTTAAGCTGTTTCCCGTATTCATTCTGACATGGATTACTGTTTTTGGACTCTGCAGGTGGCACAGCATCTGTGTCCAAATATTTGTGTGCCATGGACAAACAGGTCTGTGCCTTCCTGGAGTTAATCACACCTGCAGAAATTGTTTGGTGTTGTTTTTTCCTCTTTACTTAACTCACTTAAGAGTTTCCAGTTTGCTCCCTAAACAAAATCCATCAAAGCTGCTTGTGGTCATTTGGTTGGGAGAATAGTAGAGGGAACAGAAATATAAATTTCAGGAAAATGTGTGCTGGTTTTGCTTGGCTTTTTCTGTAAAAAGCCCGCCAGACTCATTTCCTTTTGATCTATTTCAGCCCTCTGTGTACGAGCTGGTGAGGCAGCCGAATTTTGCCAGTTTGTCCATTATTGTGGAGGATTTTGTGAAGGATTCTGGAGCTACATTCAGTGGTGGGTCATGCCTGGTGTCTGAGATGGACACTTTGTGTCTCCTTTGGGAAGTGAGTGCTTGTGTGCCAGTTGTGTCCAGCTGAGCAGGCCACTGGCAGGATATCTCATCTGGCATTCCCGTTCCCTCATTTACCAGTACATCACTGGTCATTTGCAAGGCCAGGCTGGACAGGGCTTGGAGCAATCTGGGATAGTGGAAGGTGTCCTTGCCCATGGCAGAGGGGTGGGACTGGATGAGCTTTAGGGTCTGTTCCTACCCAAACCAGTCTGGGAGTCTGTCTGGAATGAGGTAACTTAAAAATTCTATTTGAGCTGCTGAGCAGTTGCTGGTACATCTCAGCACGCTGGGGTGTTGTAATTGGCCAGAAAATGAGTAATTTTTGTAGCATCACAGCTACATGATCACAGCTCATGTCTGGCATAAGAAGAGTTTATGCTGTATTGTGAGGTAATTGAAACTTTCAAAGACATACTTTGAGTTTTTTATTATGAAAATCTCCTGATATGTGTCCTTTACCCACCTGCTGTTAATTGAATCAAGGACCCAGTCCTGTTCTTTGAGAAAAGGATTTCCTAGGGAAATTGTTTCAGGATGAGGGGCTTGAGACTGCCGCTGTCTGCTGGGGTAATAGATCAGCACCCAGCAAATCTCTCTGGCCAAAATAGTTATGTGTTGTGTTGGGTTTATCAGTGGTGGGATTCTGGCACTGTGT
The DNA here is from genome assembly GCA_014706295.1 of Lycocorax pyrrhopterus obiensis. Classification (NCBI taxonomy): domain Eukaryota; kingdom Metazoa; phylum Chordata; class Aves; order Passeriformes; family Paradisaeidae; genus Lycocorax; species Lycocorax pyrrhopterus. Next base: position 8,320,455 of record JACSVZ010000007.1, read on the forward strand.
GCTCTAACACAATCCCCGTGTTTTTCCTCCTGTGTTCAGCCAGCAGCCCGGATGCTGTCCATGTGGTGCTGGACAGGCACCTGGTGACAGGACAGAATGAGAATTCCACCCTTCCTGCTGTCCAGAACCTTCTGATTCTTTGCAATGTCAGGTGAGGCAAGATGGGGCTTAAGAGCTGGGAACAGCCAGTGGTGAGCATCTTTTGGTTTCAGGAACACTGTCCCTCAGAAGGGGTTTTTCCCCTTTGTTTTCTACTGAAGCTTGTGTCAATTCTGTTTGATCAAGCCAGCCAGGCAGTTGTGTCTTCTGGCAAAGAGCATTTGAGTATTTATAAAAAGAAGATGAAAATGTGTGGGGAAATGCATAGCTGTAGTGGAACTGGCAAAGTAAAATGCTGAATAGGCTTCACTAAACATTTCTGTTCAGGGAAACATCTCTTGTTTCTTGAGCTTTGGCAGGCTGGCTTTGAGTCAGCTCTGGTTTTGGATTCTGGGTGTGAATCGATTTAATTTCTTTGGAAATGGCTTGGCTTGTTTGAGTGTCATCTTGTCAGATAGAAGAGCACATATGAATAACCACAAACCCCCTCTTTTGTTCAGGTGAGTGTGTGGTACCAGTCCTGTCCTGGCTGTGCACTAACAGGTCCTGTCATGTCTGGGTGTGTTTCCTTCAGCAGGAAATGAAGGAGAAGGTCTGTTTGCAAAGAGGGTGGATGAAGAGCCAGCAGGCCGAGGATTTCCATGGCTGTGACCTGGATAAAACATCCCTCTGAACCCCTGTCCTGGACTCTGAAGTGACTGTGGCAGTGAAGTGGCAGTGTCAGGTTCTGTGTGTATGGAATCATGAAGGTTGTCAGAAGCAGCTGGGACACCCCCTTACATTTTTGCTGCTCCATTTTCTCACTGCTTCTCTAGACCTTCAATTTACAGATGTGGGGAACTGTGTTTCAAAACCCCCCAAAAGCTGGTGCTGTGAATACAAATTGCTGAAGCTAAAGCCCTTGCTCTGGGTTGGCATTGTACTGATGCACAGCATGGCCTTGTTTTCTTCCTGTTCACATCACTGGAATTGTGTTTAAAAAGTTTGCTCAGCTTTTTTTTTTAACATGGTCCTACAATTGTTTATTTGTTCTCCTTTGTGCTGCTTATGTTGTGGGTTTTGTTCTCTTGGAAATACTCCTCTCTGGAAGTACACTGCTGCTGTCTCTTGCTGGAATTTTGTGGACTAAGGCACTGAAAAATGCAGGTGGCTAATGTGGGTCCCATGCGAGGAACCAGCTGTAGGGTGGAGTCTGGCCACCTCCTTCCTCTGAGCTGCAGGTGTGGCTTGAAGCTGAGCATGGAAAGGAATTATCAGACTGAGATTTTTTTTTTTAATTGTTGCAGGCTCAGACATACCAAATATATTGGAAAGTAGATAAATTAACTTTCAGATAATTGATTTTTCTTCCCTCTTAGAATTGTGGGCAACATTTCTCCAGTGCCCTAAAGGGAAGGACCTTTGGGGTTGCATTTTTGTTTTCTTACCAGGATATTACAATATTTTGGTTCTAACAAGTCATCAAGCAGGGAAATTTCCTCTTTTCTGTGGAAATGCAGTTTTTTTAGCTCTGTCTCAAGAATTCAGTGTGATTTTAAAAGACAGACTGCTGTGGGTTTTGCTGGGTCTGCTGCTGCTGCATTCTGGAGCCCAGCTTACAGATCTTTCGCATTGATGGAAATTAAAACCAGAATTTGAAATGAAAATTGGGCTTTGATAGAAATTGAAGTATCAATTAGCTTTGACAATTTAAATCTTCATTCTTGACAAGCCATCTTGGGGATTTGATGTTGACACCATCAGGGAATACTTTCAGTCTGGAAAGCCACATCTTGTTTGTGAAGTGAGAGACTGTATTTCCTTAGGGACTGTGTTTCCATGGGATTTTGCCAAAATGGCTGCATCTTTCACTGCTTACCTGTAAAAATAGAATATTGATGTCTACCGTGTGTCCTGTTTTCATTCCTTAAATGAGGTTCTGTCCAGGCTCATTCATCTGCTGCCAGGTGAGCAAACAGCGTTCACACCACTACAGGCTTTGATCAGTCCCCATTGTACATTTTTTCCTTATTTTGTGGCATCCAGGACCTGCTGGAATTGCTCTGCTTGTGCCTCTGTTGGGAGGCAAACAGTTGGACGAAGCCCACTGCCTGGGAACTTGATGGTGCTTCCTTTTTCCTCCCATATGAGAGCAGAAAAAAGATTAATTCCTGTGTGTATTTTCACTCTTTCCCATCACACATCCACTTTTATCTCCTCAGCCATGAAGTTACTCTGGGGAAAACTGGGGGAGAGTCATGTGGTCCAGCAGCAAGTGTCTGGAGAGGTGATATGTGCAGGTGTGGGGCTGACAGCTTTGTGAGTGAGATGTGGATGTGGTGAACTGGATTGTGTCACGTTCACAAGTCATGCTGACAAACTGGGAGCCATCTGAGTCATAGAATCATGGAATTCAGGTTGGAAAAGAGCTTTTAAGATCAAGTCCAAGCATCAGTGCAGCACCACCACCATGTTCACCACTCAAGCTCAGGTGTCACATCCATGTGTTTTCTGAACACTTCCAGGGATGGTGACTCCACCACTGCCCTGGGCAGCCTGTTCCAGTGCTTGACATCCATGTCTGTGAAGAATTTTTCCCTAATACCCAACCTAAACTTCCCCGGCACAGCTTGAGGCCATTAGTGATGATAGCTCTTAAGTTCTTGTACAGTATGACCAATTTTAGCCAGAGATTGGAAATAATTGTTCAAAAACTGGGGAAAAAGAAGATCAAATGAACATAGAAAACACAAAGTTGTTGAATGTTGTCCAGGTATATTCAGGAAGGTTTTATTCTGTTTATTTTCCATGTTAATTTTGTTCTACAAATGTAAAACACGATAGTTTGTTATTTTCTTTTCTTTTACCTAGAAGGTATTTACATCAACTAAAATCGTGAAGTGGCATTACACAAAGAGCAAGGGGTTTTGGATAATTCTTTCATTTTAAACTTCCCATGGGAAGAACCTCGGTTTGTATCTTCTGTACCTTCTGCCTAGGCCAGCTGAGGAGCCCTGTGAACTGTCCCATCCCCGGCATCCAAGCAGTGGTGTTTATACTGAAGGGTTTTTGTCTCCAGGGCAGAAACTGCTTCCCAAAGAATTGAAAACCTTCAAATTTGGGGGATTTTCATCCCACACAAACCTTGATTGTTTCAGCACTGCACTGTGCAGTGCTTGGTGCTTTGGTCCTAGGAACCAGCCAGGCTTGTTTCCTTGGAAATCTGTTCCTGGTAACATCCAGCTGGTGGGTTTTATTGTTTTGTTTATTTGGGTGGGGGTTTGGTTTTATTTTCTAGGATTTTTTATTTATTTGGGGCTCACAGTGTTACATCTTCTCTTGGCTTAATAGCTGGGAGCATATCCTCTGTTTTTCTCTGATATTTTTACAGGCAGATACGGAGGTACCTGCTAGAAGCATCAGAGTGCCTCTGCAGTATGTGGAGCAGGATGAATCCAAAGGGATAAGGAGTTTTCTCAGATGTTGGCTCACAGCTGTAAAGGGGCACTGCTGTCTTGCACCCCACAAAGGATTTCTTCACCAACAAGAGGACAGCCCGCCATCCCTAAGGTATGGGAGCCTTTCCTGGCAGGTTTACAGCTGAGCTCGGAAGAGGGGTGCTGCTGCAGCAGTTGGGAAACCACTTAATTCTGGAAAACAGAGCCCCAAGACCTGCCTGTGGGTATGATCTCAATTTTCATGTTTTTGGGAATCCTGACAAGATGTTTGAACTCTGGCCCGGTCTGCAGCTGATGGTTGTTGGTCATACCAGCATTCCATTAGTGTATTAACATATTTAATTAAGAAGATTCTTTTCTTGGAGCTTCTATAGTGTAATCTTGTAAAGGAAACCTTAAATTTTTTTTTAAAAATGGAACCTGGTGCTTTATTCATCTTGTGTGCATTCAAACAAGGGCCAGAAGAGATGGAAGTTGCTCTTTGGTCCTGATTTACTTTAAAATTTCAAATGGAACTGTCAGGGTTTGGTGCCATCCATACTGGCCTCTGATGGCTGTATTGGATAGACATAACCAGTGAATCTAAGGACTCAAATTAAATTCCACATGGGGAGGATGAATATAAATGGCTTTACTCAGTGTGTCTGTTCTTCCAACAGCTCTGCTCTCCTGTACCCGTTTCAAGAATGGAGGAGGTGCTGGGAGCAGCAGCATGTCTCCCTTAGCACAGCGTGTGATGGGGATGCAAGGCATGGCTGGAGGAGGAAGGAAAAGCTTTTCCAACCCCACTCCAAGCTTTGGGTGTTTGCTGGATGTTGGAATCAGAGAGAAGCCACCACAAGGAAAGGCTGGGAAAGGTGCTGTCATTTTTAAATCAATGCTTTAAAGTTTATGTATTGATTCTTTAGGATTTCTCCACGCATACACATTATATCTGCCCCTAATTCCTCAGTCCTGTCCTTGTGACTGTGAGAGCTACAGACCTTGCTGGGAGACAAGAGACATCTCCTGATTTCTTAATCTGAGGAGGTATGGAGATATGGGAAATCCCAGAAGGAGTTTGTAAGTGAGGCACATACAGGGCCCTGGGAGAGAGCTCTCCATCTGCTGAAGAGAGGGGAAGTTGAGGAAGAGTTAAGGAGTAAATTGCACTTTGTGTGACTGACTAAAGAGCTGTACAGGCTGAAGGTTTATGTGGTGCTTGCTTTTTTTTCACCATTTCAGGAAGGATGTGGACTTTGTGGCTTAGCCACGGATGTCAGGCACCTCACAACATCCAGCTGTGCTGCAGAGAACGAACTCCAGTGCTGAGGAGGAAACACCAGCTGCCACCACAGCAGGTAAGGGACCCTGTGACTGAACATTTTAAGCATAACTTGTTTGCCTGCTGCCCCCTCAGCTCTTGAGAGGTGTCTGTAGGTAAGTGGAGTAAGGCATAACTTATTACTGTAACTTAACTGTTACTCAGGCACCTTTTCCTGCCTCTTACCTCTTTCACTGCAGTATTTTGTTCTCTCTTGAGCACCTTCTGAAATGCTTCAGACTTATTTAAGCTCCAGTCTTACTGACCCAGCTGTGTCTCAGCTATGTGAGGGGACAGATTCCATGCGTGTGAAGGTTCTTGCCTCACTTGGGGAAAAAGGGGCATCTATTCCAGAGGCTCCAAGCCTCTGACCAGCCAGTTTGACAGCAGCAAGTCCCCAGATTCTGTGTGCCTGGAATCCACACTCTGCCCTGGTGGGTGCAGTGTATGGTGTTACAGCACAGCAACCTGCTCTAGGGGCAGGTGTCCCTGCCCATGCCAGGGGAGTGGAATGAGATGGTCTTCAAGGTCCTCTTCCAACCCAAACCATTCTAGGGATCTCTGTGGGAATGCTCAGTTTAGTAAGAGTGAAAAATGCCAAATAGGTTAAATTGAGAAGGGACGTGCAGTGGAGGGTCCGATGGCTGTAGGGAGGGGCAGGGTCAAGGTTTTACTGCTGGCTTGACTTTGAGGATAAAAGGTCACCTCCCTTTGGGCAGCCTGCTTTCTGCCTGCTCTGCTTCCCCCCTCACCAACAGCTGTAGGACAGAGGGTCTGGATGAGTCCCCTGCGGACTTCACCTCCCTCTGGTAGACTGGCAATGTTCCAAGGGCAGGCTGGGAGTGCAGCACCAGCTGTCCGTGTCTGATTGTAGCTGGCTGTCCCTTTGGCTGGAACAGCAGCTCCCAGGTTGTTCTGGATGTGCTGACAGCAGAGCTGCTGTGTCACACTGGGGTGAGGGATCAGTGGCTCCCTTGGTCTGGACAGAGCACGTGTCTTATCAGTGCTGGAGCTGCACTGCTGCCTTTTCTCCCTTTTTTTTAAGTTCAGGCAACTTTGTCAGGAAACAGCAAATTGTGTCCACATATAAGCAGGGATCTCTTAGAATCAAGGAATGAATCACTGAGGTTGGAAAGGACTGCTGAGACCATCAAGTCCAGCCATTCCCCCAGCACTGCCAAGGCCACCACTATCTCATGTCCCCAAGTGCCACATCCACGTGGCTTTTAAATCCCTCCAGGGATGGGGACTCAGCAACTGCCCTGGGCAACTGTGCCAGGTTGGACAGCCCCTTTCAGTGAATAAATGTTCCCTAATATCCAATCTAAACCTTCCCTGGCACAACTTGAGGCTGTTTCTTTCTTGTCCTATCACTTGTTCTTGTCTACTCTTCATAGAACTGGATCTATATAAACTAGTAAGACACACACACACACATACATATATATTTTTTGACATATACATGTGTCTCACAGGAGTACTTGTGGGTTTTGTACCAAGAGGGGCTTGTGAAACCTGTATCTGCTCTTCAAAACAACCTGAAATTAAAAACTGTTTTCTTAAATGTGTTAGGACTGTATGCTTAATTAGGAATTTAATACAAAAAATTAAAATCCTATCAGGTGTCTCCTGCAGCAGTGAATTGACCATGTTACAGGGCAAATAGGTTTTAATTTGCATGTATTGACAAAAGTGCCACAAAAATTTGAAATTCCATTTGTCCCTTTGCAAATTGATAAAAAAAAAAAAAGCATGATACAGAAATCTATCCACACACAGCATGATACTTGTACAGGTAAGACATTTGTACATCCACTGAACCTCAGGTGAGCCACCTCAGCCTGGAGCACTCAGGGAAATGCTGATTATTATTTTTTCTTTACTTTCCATTTTCAGTGCTGAACATTCGCTCCTAGAAAAAGAATAGACAAAGCACAGCTGAGTAAGAGTTTGGGAACACTGCAAGGAGTTGCCAGTCACCAAGTGCCTAAATCAGGTATACTGAGTATTTCTTCCCCAAAAACCACAGTTTGATGACTACCACATGAAAGCCTCTCCACAATCTGACAGAAGACTTTGACAGCCTATCTGCTCTTTCTTAGTGCCTCCAAGTACAAACATGATTTATTTCCAGCTCACTACCTGCAGATTATTTGTGTCCTGTACTGCTGCTGACAGCTCAGAATCAGATTTAAGGGACTTCTCACTTTGACAGTTATCCTGATGAGCTGCCAGTCCTGGGGCCTCAAACTGCAGGTGTGGCCCACACATGGCACGAATTCTTTCTCAGCATGCAGTGAAGCTTACTAAGTTCACTGAATTTAGGTGGCTTGTCCTACATAACCTGTCCAAAAACCTGACCAGACTTGTTTAATCCTCAGCCACACCAGGCTGGCTGCAGTATGTGGAAGGAGCGTGATACAACATTTACCTTTAACATCCTCTCCAGCTTAACTGCATCTGCAGCAAATCTCCTGATCCCATCAGAGAGCTTTTCCACAGCCATTTGGTCTTCGTTGTGGTGCCAGCGGAATGCCTTCTCATCCAGGTGGATCTTCTCAAGATTGCACGCCTGAGCTGTGCAGGAGAAGTAGATAAAGAAACAAACGAGGTGATCAGATTCTTATCAAATTTAGACTTCCTAAAATTGTCTTGAGTTCTAACCATTTCTAGGTGCTGGAAAAATTTTAAATACTTTCAGTATGACTTGCTGCAGGAGCACAATCTGGGATGTGAGATTGAAAGTGCTCCTGATCTGGCTGGAGGAGAACAAAGAGGAAAAAGGAAAAGGTAGCCTAATAAATCAGTTTATCTTAATGCACAGTGTTTGTGTGTGTCATTATCTTGTACCTGCTGCTGAATGGCACAGCACTTCCAGGCCTATTCTAAGGAATTGTGCAACTGCCCTGCAGCAGTGAGACATTCTAAGCAAATATTCTGAACAATCAGGGCTTTGATTATTTGGCAAGAACTAACAAAAGCTCGTTTGATAGCAGGCTCCCAGGCCAGCAGCAGCCTGTGGGCAGCAACCCGTGGCTACAGCTGTGCACAGAGCTGCTTTCTGAGATGTAAACCAGCATTTTAATGAGGCTGCAGAAAAGGGAGACTATCACAGAATCCTGGAATGACTTAGATGGAAAGGAACCTTAAAGCCCATTCAGTTCCACTGCCCAGCCATGAGCAGGGACACCTTCCACTATCCCAGATTGCTCCAAGCCCCATCCAACCTGGCCTTGAAGCGCAATGGGAACAAGGATTCCAAGCCATTGTGGCACAGTGTCACCAGATCAAATCACTCAGTCTTGTGTATGATTCATTTCTAATTTCTGGAGGGAAAACACCTCTTGGCATGTCCAGAGATTAAGGTGAAACCAAGTTTGGCATCTTTTCTACTGTTCAGTAAAATTTCATCCTGAGCATGTGCAGATTAACTTTACTCTTCTCTCCGTCCCACGGGGAGAGGTGCAGTGTATGGAAGCACACTCCAAACCCATTGTAATCCAATTAGTGCTCAGTGTGTCAGCAATTGTAGCAGTGATACTGTAATGAGGCTATAGTATTTCCTTCTGAGGCTACAATATTTCCTCTAGGAAATTGGATTTATCCCTAAAGCAGGATGGCAGCAAGCACCACAGCACTGACCAGATCCCCAGACTCTCAGCATTGCACAAGAAAGGAAGACTGCACAAGCCCCCAGGAGTGTACTCACCCTCTTTGACACTGAGTGTGGGAGTTAACTTGATGTGCTCTTTGCTGAGCTCTGCCAGGAGCTTGGGTGAAATGGTGAGATAGTCACAGCCCGTGAGCGCTTTGATCTGGCCTGTGTTGCGAAATGATGCGCCCATCACGATGGTTTTGTAACCAAACTTTTTGTAGTAGTTGTAGATCTTGGTGACACTCTTCACTCCTACAAGCAGAAACCAGCAACTTTATTGTAAGTGATTATTTAGAACATGCTCAAACCCGGCATTTTGCCATAAGAGGACTTTTACAAGTAAACTGTTTGAATGAGCAGCTGTTGTTTTCTCAGCAGTGTTAAATCTGTGCTCACCTGGATCCTCTGAAGGCTCATAGGTTTTCTTGTCTCCATTTGCAACATACCAGTCCAGGATCCGTCCCACAAACGGGGAAATCAGAGTAACTCCAGCTTCAGCACAGGCAACAGCCTGAGCAAAGGAGAACAGCAAGGTCATGTTGCAGTGAATCCCATACTCGGCCTCCAGAACCCTGCAGACACAGGCTGGCTTAGAAAAGCACTTTGCTCACCTACGGAATTCATATTCAGGAATGAGCTGCTAAGTTCAAACTACTAAATTCCTTGAGTCAATTTAGGAATGGGGCACACTCAGTAAGCTTTAAAGTTGTCAGCTAACAGCAAATGTTTTGTGCTGCCACTCTGCTTTATTAATGCTGTTCCTCCAGCCAACTGCAGCCAGCTTAGCAGGGTATTTCAGGAAACTGTGGCCTGGCCCTTGTATGAAGAAACTTTCCCTATTTCAACAGCAAGCTGTGGCAGAGCACCTTCCATGCTCGTGACAGACTTCCTCATGCCGTGCTTTCAGCACTGCTGTTGATATTCAAGTGCAGAATGCAATGTCACTGCCTGTGGACAGGCAGGAGCATGCCATGATTCAGCACACCAGGCACACACAGCCTTACCTGCCAGCCTGGATTCCTTCCCATGTTGAAGAGAGCTTGATGAGAATCCGATCTTTACCAACTCCTACTTCCTTGTAGAGGTCGATGAGGCGCCTGGCCCTTTGAATCATTCCTTCCTTATCAAAGGACAACCTTTGAGGCAAGAGCAGCACTGTTTAAAACCGATTTTTTTTTAAATTCTCTCCCCGAGGATCCCATGGAAAACACTGTCCTGTTTTATCAGCATTTACATGGCCAACAGCAGGTTTGTGTTCTCAGATCCCTCCTGGATGGTCAGCCCTTTGAGAAGGAAGTTTCTTACAATAAATTCAGAAGCTGAGCATTAACAAAAATTGGCACTGAGCATGTTAACTGCCAATTCCTGTGCAAGTCTTGAAATAAACTGTTCAAACAGATCCCTTGCTAAATTGAGCAGCTATTATCACATAGAAGAGAATGAGCAAAACTACAACTGGAAGTGTGAGGTTTCCCTTGCTTAAGAAGCAGCAGGAAGATTACGAAAATCCAAGGTCACAGCTACTTCTTTTTGTTACAGAGTTCTAGTCAAACTAAGGGAAATCCACACTCTTAAATATTAACAATATAAGTCTCACTTGTCTTCTAGGCAAGAAATCTTTCTCCAACTCAGGTCTCTTTTTGCATGCACAAATATCCAGGGTAACCCAGAGGGAAAAGAGCCAACCTTGCATCTACTTCTGTGGACACACGGCCAGGTATCCTCTTCAGGATTTCAGCTCCAAATAATACAAAAAGTTTGTCAGAAGCATTTTTGATCTGCTCCTCTTCTGACCTGAAAACCACAAAGAGCAAAAGCATTTATGGGGGTAAAAAAAAGGTGAGTTTACACTTTGCCATGGATTTGACGATCAAATTTCACAGCCCATTTAACATTAAATTCCAGAGTTCAAATGAGCCACTTCTGTCCTGCCAGCAGGATTAGCCTTTGTACACTCTTTCCTATAATGCTGCTGTTTTCCTGAGCAAGGAGGGCCAGGTGTGAGCTGGGAAATGGGGATGCACTTCTTAAAAGCACATCTGGAATGGGCGTAAGGAATTTTTCTTAAAGTGTTGAGGCCTTTTGGGGCAGGAGACAAACCCACAAGTACACGAGGGGGAAACCTCAGTATGTTGTTTGTATATAAATAAGGCATTTTAAATATAGGTCTGCTGAGGTTAAAACCCTCTTTTACTTACCCACCAAGCTTCTTCCCATAGGCAACAGCATCATCCACAAGATTCTGGTACGCAGGCATCTGAGCCGCAGCGAGGATCAGGGAGGGGTTTGTGGTGGCATCCAGGGGCTTGTACTCATCGATGGCTAAGGAAAGAAAACCAGTCTGTTGGAAACAGCCAGCCAGCCTGAGAAATCTGAAGCATTTTGCTCAACGCAGGTGAGAATGTAAACACTTGTTACTGACAGAGCACAACAGCACTGAGTGGTGTTTAAACACTGCCTGAAGGCTGGTTTGTGCCATAGTACAGAACAACTGGGCTGCTGTCACAAGATACAGCAAACTTTAAAGTTTATAAACTACAGAAATTGCCCAGAAGTATAAATCTGTAGAAATGATGGATGAAGAGAAGTAGTACTAATTTCCAAACTTCATCCCCAACCAGCGTAACTGAGCTCCAGGAATCACAGAGGGGAATAAAGAACAGGGGACCTTCCCTTCAAGCAGTCAGAAATTCAGGCTTTTGTTTGTGTCCAACTGATGGGACCAGGACAGGTGAATTCATCTGTGAGGCTCCAGCACCTTTTCTTACTGCTTTTTAAACCTTTTCCAAACAGATGCAGTTTCTCAGTATCTGCTCTGGTAATTTCCTGGTCCTACCAGGAAGACACTTGACCCTTGGTCTTACCCTAAGCCCTGGACTGTGCCTGTTTCAGGTGATGCCAGGCATTTGTTCCAGCAGGCTGTGACACACATTGTCCGGCTGTAATCACAGCCAGGCACCGGGGCCCGGCTGGGCAAATGGGGCAGAGCCTCTGCAGGCCCCTCAGCAGTTTCAGCAATGCAGTTAAAATGTAAAAAAAATAACAAAATATGTATTACCAGTCCCTTCTCCTCAGCATTTCTGCATGGGGATGAAACCCCAAGTGAGAGAGTGCACCTGTACTGAAAATAAGCCTTGTTTTTCCATAGATCCCTTCCCGGCAATGATCAGGATCCAGGAGAGAGGTCCACTCCATACAAACAGGTCCTTCAAAACTTCAATTCACGTGGGTACTGCTTAAAGCAAAGCAGCACATCAATGAAACTCCGTTCTGTACCAACACCTTGATCTACCAACACCACTGGGAACCACCAGCAGCAACAACCACCTTCACCTCCACCAGGGTTTAACCTGCCAGGTAAGGCTCTTGCCTTGTTTGGACTCTTATGAATGATCCCCAGGTGATAAGAGCAGCCCAGAGAACAACTTGGGGATGTCCTGTACAGGGCCAGGAGCTGGACTTGGTGATCTCTGTAGGATATTCTACAATCCTTACTGCTGCCTGCCCACAAACACCGCCTCTGCCATCCTGGGGGTGTGTTTTTTTCCTGTGTCTGAGCTGTTGCCACCCCTGTGCTCTCTTCACCTTAAGTTTACTACTCTTAAGACATTTGACAGTGGCCATTTAGGATTGTTTATTGTTACACCAACAGGATTAGGCAAGCAGTGGACGGATTACTGCAGGCCTGGGCGAGGAGAGGACAGGATTCAAGGGCTGCTCTGCACAACTCAGAGACACGCAGGGAGGGAATTCTTGGCTCTGACAGACCGAGGAAGCTCCGTGTCCGTGCCGGGCCACGCAGTGACAGCTTGGGAACAAGTGGCTTTCTAATCGAAGGCCACCTCCCTTTCTCGGAAAGGACTGTGCTGGCTCATTCGCAGGAGATAGGGGAAACAAAAGCACTCTGGCATTATTTTTACAGAATCCTGGAATGATTGGGTTGGAAGCGACCTTAAAGATTGTTCAGTTCCGCTCCCTGCCATGGGCAGCGACACCCTCTACTGGACCGGGTTGCCTTGCCTTGAGTTTGGAAAAAACCCCAAACAAGTCCCAGATCTAGATAGGTCACTGGAAGAAATCCCGAATTCATTAGTAGCAGAGCCTGGCTTGAGTCTGGCACTTCTTCCTGACAGCACGCAGAGCTGAACGTGGTGGTCAGGGCACACTCGAGGGCAAACTGAGAGAAAATCACGGGAGGGCCTGGAGAATGTCCTGGCTGGGCGGGATCTGCCCTGGGCTGGAGACGAAGGCGCCGCCACCGAGCGCCGTCCCCCCCGCCCTCCCTCCGGCCGCAGGGTGGTTCGCTCCCCCCAGCGCGCGCCCCTTCGGCCGGGCGCGCCCACTCTCCGTTAAGGGGGGCGGCAGAGGGGGCTAAGGAGAAGATGCGGTGACAGGATCCCCTCGCGCCGCCTCTCACCGTTGAAATCCCCGGTGTCAGCCACCACCGTGGTGTGGTGCTTGAGCTGGTCCAGCGCCGACTCCATCTTCTGCCGCTTCACGGGGGACACCGACATGTCCGCGGCTGTGCGGGACTCGCGCACCTATAAGGGACGGTACGTGCCCGGAGGGGACCGGCCTGCGCGCGCACCCGCGGCCCGCGCGGTCCCGCCGCCCGCCGCCAATCCCAGCCCGGCTGCGCGGCAGCGGCCAATCAGGAGCGCGGACACGAGACGGACGCGGCCGGGAGGAGCCGAGGCGGGGCAGCGGGAGGAAGGACGATTGTGATTGGCTGGTTCGTGGTCCTGGGGGTCGGGAGGGGGGGGTCGCCTTGGCGACCCTGACGCCGCCATTGTCCCCAGCGGAGCGTGTCCGGGGGTCTCCCGGCCCCGGGATCTCCCGGCCCCGGGATCTTCCGGCCCCGGAACCTCCTGTCCCCAGAACCCCCCGGCGCGGCGCCCGACCCGCCCCCGAGCCACCTGTCCCTCATGGCTGCGCGGGGCCTGGGCGCCGCAAGATGGCGGCGGGCAGGCCCTGAGGGGGAGGCTCGGAGCCGCCCCGCTGCTGCCCCGCTGCTGCCCCGCTGCTGGAGCTCAGCGCTCTGTGCTCCCTGCCCTGCCGTCGTGGCAAGGTTCGAAATGGCTTGTGGGGTACAGCTCCAGCCGCCGAGAGAGCCCCGGCTCAGAAGGGCAGGTGTTTTGGGCTCTTGGTTCGCCTAAACTTTATTTAGGCTATAGAGGTGATCTTCTAAGTGTGGTTGTGCTCCTGAAACAGAACATGGCACTTGGCTGGAAATGTCAGAGAATGTGTATAACAGGCTCTGAGTCATGGAGTTATGCTGTTCCCTCTTTCTGTATTGTTCCACTTGAGACAGCTGCCACAGAAGTTCCCCTTCCTGATAGGCAAGAATGTGCTTTTGTACAACCCTCTCATGCTTTGCCCAACCCACGAAAGGATAGTGCAAAGAAGCATTAAGTCCTGTTTGAATTCTGTGACTGTGTAGGAAACAGAGTGTCTCTGGTTTCTTTGCCAAGGAGTAGGAGAGCCTCCCTTTTGAGTCATGGAATCACAGATTCCCAGACTGGTTTGGGTTGGAAGGGACTTTAAAGACCATCCAGTTCCACCCACTGCCACGGGTAGGGACACCTTCCACTAGCCAGACAAGAAAAGGAGTTCAACTCACAGCTTTTCTGGCATTTAATTCTTATCATGTGTCAGATTTTCACCTCCCCCTGGTTTTAAGACACAGCTATCCAGGCCATAACATCCTTCCTGTTGAATGTCAGTCCCCCAAACCAAAAGGAAACGTGTGGTTTCAGACATTTTGCTGAGCTTCTGAGACTCTCAGTGACAAACCATTATGAAAACCCAGCGAAAGAGATGGAGTTACAAGTATAACTTAACTATTTTTAAAAATCTCGTACAGTGCATGGTGATATCATTGTCTCCTTCGCTGAGTTACATCAGTGTACAGTACTTTATAGCAGTGTCTGCAGGCAGTACAAACAGAACAGGTGCACAGCTCAGTCACATGGAAATTTGTAAAAGTGACCTCTGCAATAAGGTCTACTGAGATATTTGTTTTAGGAAGTGCTCCTGTGGCTCCCAGCTTTACAGAGCTGTCGTGTACACTCCTGTTAAAATCCCAGATAACTGTAGTTCCCTGTGATTTGCTTTCCTCTACACCCCAGGACTAGAAGGTGGTGTGTTTCCTAGCTCAATATTTGTTTTTATTTTAATTTTAAAATCTTTTTCGCCTCCCATGCTTGCCATCCTGCCTCCCATCTCCACCCTAATCCAGAGCCAAGGCTTTTCAGGAGGATTGTCTTCTTCATCCCACCCTGACAAGGTGAGTGCCCTTCTCAGATCCCAGCAGGGCTGCGACTAAACCCAGGATCCTCCCCTGCCTGCACCCTAATTCTGCTGGTGCCAGCAGGGTCCTGAAGAAAACAGATTATCCATTGGAGACACTTAAGAATAAAGCCAAAACTCTGGTGCTCCGGTGTTCTCAGATTTATACACAAGTTCCCTAGACGCTATTTTAAAGCTTTTTCCATGAAATGTGCAAGGACAGGCACAAATTTGGGCAAAGACTCAGCATGTGCTGAGAGAGAAAACCCAACTGTCCCTGGGCTGTGGGCACCGCTGGAGCTGTGTTTGCTTCACTGTTTTGCAATCAGGTTGGTCTGTCAATTAAATAGAGATAGAAATGCAACGTGCCAAACTTGCTGTGGACAGGAACTATGCTGCTTGCTTGAGTTTTGAAATTGTGAGTAAATTTTGGAAGCACAATCACTTAATTCTGCCTCCAGGGAGAGGCGTTTTCCTCACCCCTATTTACAGATTGTTATATACAAATGCACGTAACTTTATGAAGCAAAACAGGAAGTACAGAGCAACACCCTGTGCTAAATTAGATTTTTTTTTTCTTGTGGCCATTTATTTTGTGTTAAACCTGTCTTTCCCAGTGTGCTTTGGGGTTTCAGCTATTTGGGAATCATTTCAGCTGACTTTTTGCAGTGAAAACGTGAAGGTGGGGACGAGTGACCAACACCCTGGGAAGGGCTTATCTTCTCCTGGTTTGAGGCGGGGTTTGGCAACACCACAACATTCCAGTGCAGGATCAGTGCCCCAGGGAAAGGCTGCACAGCTGCCCTGAGCCTCACCCTCTGCATCAGGAGCGGTGGGCAGGTGGAACTTACCTATTTCCAGATTCAAATCCCTTTGCCTGTCACTCCTCGTTTCTAGGCACTAAAAGCTCATTTCAGCTGTTCAGAGACAGCACTAACTGGTCCATGGATTTAAGGAAGCAGCCAGACTTCAGGAATGTGTGTTGCCATTCTAGCCTTGTCCAACGAGGGGGACAGGAGGAGGACAGGGAGTTGTCACCAGGCCTGTGCTCGTGGGCTGCGGGGGACATCTGCACTGAGGAGGAAATGGAAATGGAAAGGGGAAAGGGAAATGGGGCTGCCTTAGGTTGCCCAGAGAGGTCGTGAGTCCCCATCCCTGGGAGTGTCCAAGGCCAGGTTGGACAGGATTTGGAACAACTTGGGCTTGTGAAAGGAATTCCTGCCCATGGCAGGGGAGTGGAACGGGATGAGCTTTAATGTCCTGTCCTTAAACCCAAACCATTGCAGGGTTCTAAAGCCTTATTCCCGTGGTCCAGGCTGCAAGCCTTGAGGCTGGCCTCTCCTGGGCTGTGTGCCACACCTGCTGTTGAGGCAGAAGAGCTGAGCCCCGGTGAGGATGCCCAGATGTTCCACGGTCCTGCGGAGACACAAAGTGGGGAGATGATGGTTGTGCTGCACGTGTCCTCGTGCCAGAGGTGGGGAGTTGGAGACGGGAGGCTGGGAGCTGCAGTGGGACCATATCACAGGGCCCTGGGGCTGTGCCAAGGTGGCAGCTGCAATTCCAGTGGCATTTCAGGCCATGGGTTTAGTAAGTTAACTATTTTTCTCCAAGAAAATATTTATAAGAGAAAAACGAAGTGAGTTTGGGCTCTGAACATCCTGGTTATAGAGCCTGGATTGAATAGGATTGAAATCTAATTTGCAACACAGGCTCTGTTAGTAAATCCAAGTGATTTGTCCCAGGTGAGATGGTGCCAGCAGCCTCCCCGGCTCCTTCTCTAGGGAAGGATGAGCATTTCAGGTGGCAATAGAGCAAATCTTACTCTTTGCTGAATGGCCTCCAGCCAGGCTTTGACTTATTCAGTGCTGGATTCAAAGGTGAGGGGCATAAAAACTTGCTGAGGCTTTTCGACTTTGAAATTCCTGTGGGGAGGCTGAATTTTATTGTTTGTGATCTTTAGCAGCTCATTGTTCAGCTCATTCATTTGGTGAATAAGTTCTGTAGAAACGAGTAGGGAATGAAATCAAGTCTTCAGTCAAAAATGCCATTAAATATCTTTGTGGGGAAATTGTAAGGAAAAGGGGGACGCGGCTCAGCATTTTTATTAACTTATAAATACAGGAAAGCGCTTACTTTTATATTTTAGTTTTAAGGAATGAGCTTAAGTGCTCTGTTGGAGCAATAGGGTGAGTGATGACATTTGGACCTTCAGAATTCCATCAGGAAAAAGTGTGCACAGGGAGATCACTGTGGTTTTGGAGGCTGGAGGGCCCTGGAGCAGAGTGGAGGATCTCCCCTTTGCCCCTGAGCCAAGACTCTCCCTTCAGCTTTTGAAACCTCACTTTCTCTTTGGGAGAAACTGGGATTTCTGCAGTTCTTCTGCAGGATGAAGGAGAGGAGGGATCACAGAATCCCAGCCGAGGGATCTAAAAAGCTGCTTTATGGTTTCTTGCAGCGCGACTGGTGAGAGAACCTCACTTTCACCTGTTTTGCGAACAAATTTACAGTGGGACCAATCTTGTTTCTCGTGTTTCTAACTGACCCTGTTCCTCCCGCCCCATTCAAAGGACATAAAACCCTTCAACACCCACCAGCTCCTGCTCCAGGCGTGCTCAGGGGTGTAAACCTGATCTGGCAGAGTCTTTGCTCCCAGCAGTGCTGTCAAGTGGTGACAAGGTCCCGTTCCCTGAGGGCTGGTGTTGGTGTTGGGGTTTTGCTTCAGTTTGTCATCTTCCTGGGTTTGAGTGATTTAGTTCCGTTTGGGCTGGTGAAATAAGGGAACTGCCCTGCAGACTTCACAGCAAGAGGGGAAAATCCCATGAGGCAGCAGAGGTTGGGGGGTGGACTCTGTGTTTCTGAGAACCACATTCCCATTTTCCTGTGCCCCTGTGTTGCCATTTATTTTCCTCCCATCACCCCTTGGCTGTTGCCTGATGTGGAAGGACAGTTCTGTGAGAATCTACAATTGGAGATTTGGGATTGAGATCTTCTCAGTCCTTGCTGCAACTTCTAGTCACTAATTTGCTGATCGCAGAGCTCCACGTTTTGCTCCGCAGCGGAACAGAAGCGGCAGGAAGCGCAAACTGGGAGTGAGCAACACACTCATGATGAGATGAGCTTGCAGGTCCCTTCCAGCCCAGGCCATCCTGTGATTCTGTGAAAACTCCAGTGACACTTCATCCAGTTTCGCTTTCCCCATGAAACTGCTGAGGACTGTGGAGAATAACTCGGTGTTATGAACAGATTTGTGTCCTTGTATTGCGGGGCTTTCTGTCATCCCCAAAGGGCTCCTGCTTCCAGGAGTGGACAGGGTGGGATAAGGGGTGAGGTGAGCAGGGCCCCTGGTCTCTCTCCTGCTCTGTGAGCCCCACAGCATGTGCAAGGTGAGGGAGTGATGTGGATCTCCTGTTTGGCTGGGAATTCTGTGGAACCACGTGAAGGAACCGGCCAGGCGGGTGCTGCGTGTGTGGCAGGAGATGAGCAGAAGGAAGGGAGAGAAAGGGATTGATCTGAGGGGTTGCTTAGACACATTTAAATGTTCTTCCTTTGACTGAGGAAGATTTTCAGCCCTTGTTTCAGTGAAATCCCTTGGGGCTGGGAACAAGCAAGCAAACCAAAGCTGTTGGGGTTTGGTATGGGGCCTTCCTGGGGGGCTGTGAGGCAGCTCCTGGAAGGGTGGAAGGAAATGCTGCTGTGCAGGGCCTGGGGGGTCTGGCACAGCAGGACCCAAAGGCTCCGAATGCAGCTCCCGGGAAAGATGAGGTGTGAACCCCTCCCTGTCCTGCCCAGTGGAAACAACTGCTCCAGATGCCGGAGCAGGGAGGAGCTGGGGGAAGGGGAATTGAAAATCCCAGCAGGCAGAACCCACTGGAAATCTGTGGGTTTTTCATCAGGCAAAGCTGAGCTGCTGACACAGAATTCTGCAGGTTCCCAGGAAAAGTGAGTTTGGATGGTTCTATTCTAAGATGTATTTGGGCACAGGGGAAGAGAAATGCATTTATGTGTTAGCTTGGGACACCAGAATATACGGTTTTCAAAGTTGAATTGGCTTTTTTGTTTGAAGAGAGACAAAATGAATATGGTAGATTGTTGAAAATCATGAAAAAGTGGAATGAAAGGTTCTTTTTGACCCAAACTGAAAAGTTTTGTTTTGTTTTGTTTTGTTTTGTTTTGTGTTGCCTGGCTTATGGAAATTTAGCAGATCTCATCTTTTTCTTCTCCAGCTGAGTGAAGTGTTATCTTTTTAATTCAAAAAAGGTTTGCTGTATGGAAAAACTGTCTTGCCTTGTGAAAGGACAGGTAGGAACAATTTTAATGCACTTTCCATGGATCTTTTTGCTTATGATGTGTAACCTGCACAGATAGCTGATGCCATATCCACAGTGGCTATGAGCAGGGGCTGGGGTTCTCCTCCAGTTGATGTCGTGTGTCACTCAGGATAACCAGTGCTTCCAGCACTGCCAGCAACTCTGTTTTTCCCTTTCTCACCTACTGGGTTTGGCCAGTGGTTTCAAATCCATGTGCTGGGGAAACTCAGTTCTCTGTGAACCTGTAAAACCTGGCGTTTAAAAATGAGCCCATTATGCTTAGTTTAAATTCATTTTCCGGCCCTCATTAGCTGTGTTTGGGGGTCAGAGGAAGGTTGAAACCACTTTTAATGTAACCAACACGAATTTAGTGTTGGATACCACAGCAGTGGTTGCAGGGTTGTCTTTAGTTCACGTGCTCTGGGACAGCTCTTGGTCTGGTTACACCCCTGTGGAACATTTCAGTTGTAATTGCACAGCGAGGGAGAGCTTGGAGCAGTCAAACTGAATCCAGCAGGCCCGGAAGGGAGCGCTGCCCTTTCCCAGCCGTGCCCTGAAGGCAGGGAGCGGGTGGAAAGCCCAGTTAGGTCGGAATTCCTTCTTGTGTGGCATTCCAGAAGGTGAGATAGGAGGGAGGAGTTTGGGGATGGTGTGTGCTTTGTGTGCACCTGAACCGTGCACAAGGGACCTGTGCTGAAGGTTGTGGTCCTGCCTGGGGCTTTCAGGACACTTCTCTGCAGCCAAAAGCTGAGGTGTAAATAACTGTAGTACTGAGGGGTGGCTGTTTGTGCTAAGATGGAGTCTCCTGGCTGGAAAACTTGTTCAGGCTACTCTGAAAAGAGCATGAGCACAGCAGGAAAAATGTCTGTCCCAGGGCTGTCATCCTGGCAAATTAACAATTGACTTGGAATTTTTTTTTCTGATGTGTTATCCGTAAGGAAAATATGCTGTTGGGGGTGTGCAAGGCAGGTAAACAGGTACAACACCTGTCCCAGGAGAAGGGAGATCTTCCTCTCCTCTCCCGTGAGCTGTGCTTACACTGGCTGTTGTCTGGGGAAATGCCACCTTGGTAAAAGGCAATAATTGATTATTAATTGATTAATAATTGAAACCGATAACTTCTGTTCCAAGATTCCATCCTGTATTTATGGTTTGCCTGTGCTGAGAGAGGTGGAAATGTTTTCCTACCTGTGTTGTCTGCTGGTCACTAAAAACAGACTCCAATCTTCTTGTGTAAACTATATTCTCCTTATTTTTCCTGACCTCACCAAGAAAACTGGAATTGGAGAAATGATCCTAATTCTTTCCCTTCTCCACACTGCATCTGTACCACTTGATGGTCCCGCCAGGACCTGTCATGGGGTGAATGAGAAAAATAAGTTATTTTGCTGATACGATTGGATATAAGGTATTTTGCTGTGGATTTGAACTCTTTTGTAGTAAATCTTATAAATCTTTATAAAGACTGGAACAGAAAGCCATGGAAAAACAGCCTGGCTTGAAGGCTTTTTGCCAGACTGGTGCTGGCGACAGAAAAGTGGATGGTCAAGGGCTTTGCTGGTCTGGGCTTCCAGTTTTGAATAATTAGAAGCTGAAAACTTTGTGACAAATCACAGCAGAGGACTCATGTGGAATTTGGGAAGAGTTTGATGGCACTGGGAGATGTAACAATTTCCAAGGTGTTCATGTAAACAAGGAAGCAGATGGAGCCTCTGAACTAGAAGTGCCTTAATGAAGGTTTTGTACCATGGAGTAACTGGTGATGGAAAATGAGCGTTGGGGCTGTTAAAAGGTGGAAGAGCCATCTTTCCCCTTGAAAAAAACCTGAGGCAAAGGGGTGTCCTGGCTGGTTCTGGGTTTGGAAGTGGACTTTCCAAGACTTCTGAAGAAAGGGGAGGGGTTTTTCCCCATTTTCTAGAATTCTGTCTCATTAAGAAGAGTTGTCTGAACCCGGTGCCCTCTTGGTTCCCTGGGGAGAGGTGGGCAGGACTGGAATATATTGTTTTATTCAGCCTCTAATCAGTGGGTTTGCCTTTGGTTGTGTCTAAAGTCAAGGGGGAGCTGCTGTCTCCAGTGAAACAAAGCTCCTTCCTCAGCTGAAATGTTTTCCAGCAGCGCTGGGAGGTTGGGCTGCTCTTCCCTGGCCCTGTGTTTCCAACAGGGCGAGGTTTGTGTGTGCCTTTCCTTAGGACAGGTTCCTCCTGTCGGCAGCTTGTGTCTGTGCAAGCTGTGGTGGCTTTGGGATGGATGGAGAGATCCTCAGGGGAGTCCAGAGGAGGCCAGGAAGGGCCAGGAAATGCTTCAAGAGCTGCAGCATTACACAGACAGGCTGGGAGAGCTGGGAATATTCAGCCTGGAGAAGAGAAGGCTCTGGAGAACCCTTAAAGCCCTTTCCAGTGCCTAAAGGGGCTTCAAGGGAGCTGGAGAGGGATTCGGGGAAGAGCCTGGAGTGACAGGACAACGAGGAATGGCTTCCCACTGCCAGAGAGTGGGTTTGGATGGGATATTAGGAAGAAATTCTTCCCTATGAAGGTGCTGAGGCCCTGGCACAGGTTGCCCAGAGAAGCTGTGGCTGCCCCTGGATCCCTGGAAGTGTCCAAGGCCAGGTTGGACAGAGCTTGGAGCAACCTGGGATAGTGGAAGGTGTCCCTGACCGTGGCAGGGGGTTGGAACTGGATAATCTTTAAGGTCCTTTCCCACCCAATCCATTCTGTAATTCCATGATTCCAACATCTCTACACATACGGAGAGCCAAAGCACAATGCACAATCTTTGGCACCTGATCCTTAATGTCACTTTGGTGGACTGGTGTTGGGAAACAAGACCTATGGATGGACTGATGAAGTCAGTCAATATTTTTTGCCTCCTGTGGTGGAAAACACCTGGGATTCCTTTCCTTGCAGAGCTGCTTGTGGTTAAACAGCAGGCAGTGCTTACGGGAATAATCCCTTGGCTGATCTTTATCTTCTCTTGGTGGTTATTAATAGTGGCAGGGAGTTGTCTCCAGGATACCCAAACATCCCGGTGCCACTGTCCGTGTCCATGGGTGTTCATGAGATTCCAAGGTGGGACCCAAAGCTCTGGGAGTGTGGATCTGTTACCTATTTCCATGCAGAGTAGGAAATAATTCCTTTTAATTTTGTGTCCATTTCTAATTCCCAATGAATTTCAGGAGGGGTGGAATACCCTGTCTGTTAAATCAGTGCCTTTGAAGCTAATTTGAAGAGACACACAAAACCTTGGCTTATTTTGGAAGTCCTAATGAGGAAGGACCAGGATTATTGTTGCTTCTGCCTCTTGCAGGGTTGAGAATCCTACTAGTTCCATGAATGAAAACAACAGGATAGGTGTTCTGAGAGTCCCTTGGCAAATTGCTGACAAGGGAAAGTCTACACCAGGGTCTTGCCTGTGGCACCTGCAGCTGCCCTGGCCGCTTAAAGGCTCCAAATCCAGTGGTATTTGAGGTGAACTGTGGCAGATTGGAGGAAAAAACGCTTGGGATTAATTTACTGCAAGAATTGGGTTTTGGCGAGGGAAAAGCCACATCCATGGACATGGAGGGGACCTTCCACCCAGAGCGGCTCCTGGCCGTGGCTGAAAGGTCTGTGAGTGGAAGACAGGAATAGATGGACTCACAACTCAGTTGGAAAATGTTTTCCACAGGTCCTGGAGGTTGATTTGACAGGTGTTCCCTTTGGAAACCTCTGGTGTTGCCATTCTCTCCTGTCCCTGCCGCTCTCTCGCCACAGCTCTCGTGTCATTGTCCCTTGGCACGAGGTGATTTCCCTCTCTTTTGCTACTGGAAGGGACTGGGAGCTTCCCAAGCAGCTGGGGACAGGACTGGCTGGATCCTGTTAGCTCCTTCTGAGGGGAATTTGATCTAACCCTGCTGGCTTCTCCTGCAGCAAGGACTGCTCCCGTGTTCCCTGTCACCAGGGAATATTTGGCAGCCAAGCGAAGGAGAGGAAATGAAATGATGTTTGCAGCAGGCACAGGTGTGTCTGTGCTGGCCATGTACAGAGTGTCCTTGGAATCATGGAATCCTTCAGGTTGGAGGAGCCCTCAGAGATCACGGTACCCAACCGTTCCCTGGTGCCGCTGAGGCCACCACTGTCCCATGTCCCCAAGTGCCACATCCGCACGGCTTTAAATCCCTCCAGGGATGGGGCCTCCACCACTGCTCTGGGCAGCTGTGCCAGGGCTGGACAGCCTTTCCACTAGGAGGCTTCCCAATATCCAGCCTAAACTTCCCCTGGTATCACATGAGGCCGTTTCCTCTTATCCATTTTAAATGGTTCCAATCATTCCATTCTCTTTTCATCACCACGGGTGCTTTTTTTCTGTCTGTTTTTATCTCTGCTGAGAATGTGAGTTTTTATTCCAGTCCTTTGGCAAAGCTCCTGGCTAACTCCAGGTTCATCCCTTTATTTTCCCTGATTTTGCAGGAATGGCCTCTGGCAGCAATGTCCTGGACAAGGTGGCCTCTGCCGGGGCTTTAACAGCGACTGCCAGATCCAGCTGCTGTTCCAGGCCTCGGCCATGACGGCCAAGTCAGGGAAAGAACCCTGGCCCGTGCTTCCCTCCTGAGCCCTCGGTCTGCAGGGAAATGAACGTCTCAGGCAGTTCATACAGCTCTGTTTAATCCCTTATGGATTAGGATGGTTTTCTGGGAGCAGGCTGTCCATCCTGACCTGTTTCCTTCCCTCTCCCTGTCAGGCTGTACCTGCGGAAAGGCCGAGGTGAGACCAGGATCTGTAAAATCTATGACTCTCCGTGTCTTCCCGAGGCTGAAGCCATGTTTGCTATCAATGCTGACGGAGTGGGAGATGCTAAAGACTGAAAACTCCTTTTCTTCCCCTGAAGCCCAAGACTCTGTGCCCATGAGAAGCTCCTTTCTTGGTGGCACCTTAGGGATCCTTCCCACGGCAGCGGGTGGAGGAAGCTGCAGTGTATCAGCTTGGGAACCGTCGGGACACACTGAGCACAGCCAGAGCTGTTGGGAAGAGATTCCCTCTGGGCTGCAGGCACAGATTAGGTCAGTGTGCTTCCTCGGCAGCATTCCCAGAGAACCATACCCTGCGTGTTTTCCTGGATCCCACCATGGACACGGTGCAGCAGAATCTCGGTGGCCACAGCTGGGAACTTGGTGAATTGGAAGCAAAGCTGAAGGGTTTGTCCACTAAGAGAAGTGGTGATTTATAAACCAAAGCAGAGTGGTATTCCACATGAGGGATTTGGGATTGGTGATGGTCCCAATCCATAATCTTTCTGTTCATTTTCTTTTGGATGCTGCAACCTGCTGGCTTGGGGGAGCTGTTCCTTTACATTTCAGTTTCATTTTCTGTATTTCGTTAATTCTCTGTGGAAATCTGCTTTAAATAAAAAAGGCCCCTGAGGATATTGATGATGTCCCGGGTTCCTGGGATTCACAGGTGTGTGTTCAGACCAAGGACTGTTCTGGCTGGCAGAAGCGGCACCAATCTCCCAGGAATCTCAGTCTGGGTTTGTCTTTTCTCCCAGTTCTCCTCAGTTTGGGGGTGCAGTGCAGCCCTGCCCCATGGATCTCCTAGAAGAGTTTTGGGGGTTAAAAAGGTTCTTTTATATTCTGCAATATTTCTCTAGAACTCAATTAAAAAGAATAAAACTGTATCCATGTGATCTTAATTGGTTTATTTTCATTAGTTAATTAAAGCAAATCATTGAGAAGGGGCTTGAGCACCCCTTGGTTGGAGCTGGCAGCTCTTCTTTGTTTTCTCTTCATTCTCTTAATTTCTTTCAATTATTTCTTAAGCAATTACTGCAATTAAGATACACAATGAGGAGAACAGCATTGCTGCCCTGCTGGATTGGGAAACCCAAGTGCAATTCCTTGGAGAGATTGAGGGGATGGGGAGCTGAGCCTCAGGCTGGGTTTTGGCAGTGGGAATTCAGTGAGGAGGGGAGATCCCCTAAAATTTCTTAAAGCCAGTTGTGCTGGGTTTGGGTGTCCCCACCTCAAAAAAGGATCCTGGTTAAAGGGGACTTGAGGAAGCAGCAGAATGTGCTGGGGGGGGGGCTGTGCTGGAGCCCCCAAACCCTGGTCAGGGATGGTGGGCAGTGCCAGGTCCACAGAGACACTATGGAGGGGCTGTGCTGGGATCCCCAAATTCCAGCCAGGAATGCTGGGCACTGCCAGACCTTGTGGAAAGGCTGTGCTGGGACCCCCCAAATTCTAGCCAGGAATGCTGGGCACTGCCGGACTTTTGGGACACTGCCAGACTTTTGGGACACTGCCTGGTCCAGAGAGATTTCCCATTATTTTCTGTTGTGCTCAGCACCTGGCATTTCATTAGAGTCCCACAGGCTGAAAATCCCATGTGAGCAGCTGGAATCACACAGAAGCCAGTCCGGGAGAGGAAATCAGCTGTTCCACAGATTTATTTTTCCCAATACGTTTAAATTTAAAGCAGAACACTGCCTGCCCCCCTCCCCCCCCACACCCCGACCCCATATCTTTTATTTTTGGGGCTTCTCTATGACAATTATCTGCCTACGACGTATAAAAAATTCCAGAAAGAGTCCCCGGCGCTGCGGGGACCGGCGGGGTTTGGAGGGTGCCGGGGCCGTGGCGGGACCGCGCCCGGAGCCCCGGCGGGGCCGCAGCCGGAGCAGGAGCGGCGGCGCCGGGCTCGGCCCCAGCGCCCGTCCCGGAGCGACTCCTCCCGCCCGCGGCGATCCCGGTCCCCATCCCAGCCCCGTCCCGCCCCGGGACCCCCAGCGGACACGGGCAGGACCCGGACCCGAAGCCCCGGTGCCGGGAGCAGCCCCGGTTGGGCCCAGGTGAGAGGGGCAGGGCCGCGGGCGATGGTCCCGCCCCCATCCCGGGCAGGGCGGGGCTCCGGGGCCGGGCGGGGCCGGGGCTCCGTGAGGCGGGGCCCGGAGGGGGCTGGGCGGGGCCGGGGCTCTGTGATGCGGGGCCGGGGCTCCGTGAGGCGGGGCCGGGCGGGGCCGGGGCTCCGTGAGGCGGGGCCCGGAGGGGGCCGGGGCTCCGTGAGGCGGGG
This sequence comes from Lycocorax pyrrhopterus obiensis, assembly GCA_014706295.1. Classification (NCBI taxonomy): domain Eukaryota; kingdom Metazoa; phylum Chordata; class Aves; order Passeriformes; family Paradisaeidae; genus Lycocorax; species Lycocorax pyrrhopterus. The sequence goes on from JACSVZ010000007.1 coordinate 8,346,584, forward strand.
CCGGGGCTCTGTGAGGCGGGGCCCGGAGGGGGCCGGGCGGGGCCGGGCGCGGCTTCAGGGGCGGGGCCCGGGCCCGGCTCAGGTGCGCGGGGCGGGCCCGGCTCAGGTGCGCGGGGCCCCAGCGCGGCTGCGCGGGGCGGGGCAGAGGGGATTTAATCGCCGGAAATCGGCCCCCGGCCATTTGCTCACTCAGAGCGCTGGGCGGGCGGGAGGTCTCTGTCCGGGCTCCCCGGGTGAGGCGCGGGGGCTTCGGCCTCCCCTCCTGTCCCCTCCTCTGCCTCTCCTTCTTTCTCCTCGTGTTCCCCTTCTTTCTCCCCCTTTCCTCCGCTTCCCTCTCTCCCCCAAACCCTCCCCCTCCCACACTCCCTCTTCCCCTGTCCCTACCCCGCTACCCCCTTCTATTCCCCCTCTCCCCCTCATCCGGCCTTTCCCTTCCCCTCCCGCTTCCCTCTGCACCCCGCTCCCACCTCCCTACCCGTCCGCATCCCCCCCATCTCTCCTCTCTCCCCGCCCTCCCCTCTCCTTTCCCCGCAGCCGCGGGGCTCGGGGCGCCGGAGAATAAAGCCCAGAGGGCCGGAGCCCGGCGCCCTCGCTGGAGCCCCCACACGGGGCGGGACCCGCTCGGCGGCTCCCCCCATGCAGTTCACAAGCACCGCCCGACACCGCCGGGGCTCCGGCTGTCCCCACATCACACTGGGGGCTCCCCGGGTGGGGTCGGGGCTGGGGGTCAGGGAGGGCCCCCTCCTCAGGAGGGGGTCCCGGGGGGGGTTGGGGGGATGGGCCGCCTCCTCCGGAGGCGGCCTGGGGGGAGGGGGTAGGGAGGGCCCCCTCCGGAGGGGGGGGGTCCCGGGAGGGGGTCGGGGTGGGCCCCTCCGGAGGAGGGGGCCCGGGGAGGGCGGAGGGGGAACTTTCTCCCCCTCCAGTCCCTCCTCCGGCCCTCCTCCTCCGGACGTGGTCCTCCCCGGGGGGGGGCAGGCAGGCCGGGAGGGGCCGTGTGTTTGGCTGGCGAGTTCTGTGTCTGTTCACGCTGCAGAGTGACGTGACCCCCTCTGCTTCCCCCCCCACCCGCCCCCTCCCCGGTCCGGAGGCAGGGGTCAGGTCCCGGGGAGGGGGCCGGGAGCGGACCACGTCCGGCAGGAGGAGGGCGCCGGAGGGGGACTGGAGGGGGAGAAAGTTCCCCCCTCCGGCCCTCACCGGGCCCCCTCCTCCGGAGGGGGCCCACCCCGACCCCCTTCCCGGGACCCCCCCCTCCGGGGGGGCCTCCTACCCCCTCCCCCCAGGCCGCCTCCGGGGAGGCGGCCCATCCCCCCCACCCGCCCTGGGGACCCCCCTCCTGAGGAGGGGGCCCTCCCTGACCCCCAGCCCCGACCCCCCCCGGGGAGCCCCCAGTGTGATGTGGGGACAGCCGGAGCCCCGGCGGTGTCGGGCGGTGCTTGTGAACTGCATGGGGGAGCCGCCGAGCGGGTCCCGCCCCGTGTGGGGGCTCCAGCGAGGGCGCCGGGCTCCGGCCCTCTGGGCTTTTATTCTCCGGCGCCCGCAGCCCCGCGGCTGCGGGGAAAGGAGAGGGGAGGGCGGGGAGAGAGGAGAGATGGGGGGATGCGGACGGGTAGGGAGGTGGGAGCGGGGTGCAGAGGGAAGCGGGAGGGGAAGGGAAAGGCCGGATGAGGGGGAGAGGGGGAATAGAAGGGGGGTAGCGGGGTAGGGACAGGGGAAGAAGGAGTGTGGGAGGGGGAGGGTTTGGGGGAGAGAGGGAAGCGGAGGAAAGGGGGAGAAAGAAGGGGAACACGAGGAGAAAGAAGGAGAGGCAGAGGAGGGGACAGGAGGGGAGGCCGAAGCCCCCGCGCCTCACCCGGGGAGCCCGGACAGAGACCTCCCGCCCGCCCAGCGCTCTGAGTGAGCAAATGGCCGGGGGCCGATTTCCGGCGATTAAATCCCCTCTGCCCCGCCCCGCGCAGCCGCGCTGGGGCCCCGCGCACCTGAGCCGGGCCCGCCCCGCGCACCTGAGCCGGGCCCGGGCCCCGCCCCTGAAGCCGCGCCCGGCCCCGCCCGGCCCCCTCCGGGCCCCGCCTCACGGAGCCCCGGCCCCGCCTCACGGAGCCCCGGCCCCCTCCGGGCCCCGCCTCACGGAGCCCCGGCCCCGCCCGGCCCCGCCTCACGGAGCCCCGGCCCCGCATCACAGAGCCCCGGCCCCGCCCGGCCCCCTCCGGGCCCCGCCTCACGGAGCCCCGGCCCCGCCCGGCCCCGGAGCCCCGCCCTGCCCGGGATGGGGGCGGGACCATCGCCCGCGGCCCTGCCCCTCTCACCTGGGCCCAACCGGGGCTGCTCCCGGCACCGGGACCGGGGCTTCGGGTCCGGGTCCTGCCCGTGTCCGCTGGGGGTCCCGGGGCGGGACTGGGGCTGGGATGGGGACCGGGATCGCCGCGGGCGGGAGGAGTCGCTCCGGGACGGGCGCTGGGGCCGAGCCCGGCGCCGCCGCTCCTGCTCCGGCTGCGGCCCCGCCGGGGCTCCGGGCGCGGTCCCGCCACGGCCCCGGCACCCTCCAAACCCCGCCGGTCCCCGCAGCGCCGGAGGACTCTTTCTGGAATTTTTTATACGTCGTAGGCAGATAATTGTCATAGAGAAGCCCCAAAAATAAAAGATACGGGGTCGGGGTGTGGGGGGGAGGGGGGCAGGCAGTGTTCTGCTTTAAATTTAAACGTATTGGGAAAAATAAATCTGTGGAACAGCTGATTTCCTCTCCCGGACTGGCTTCTGTGTGATTCCAGCTGCTCACATGGGATTTTCAGCCTGTGGGACTCTAATGAAATGCCAGGTGCTGAGCACAACAGAAAATAATGGGAAATCTCTCTGGACCAGGCAGTGTCCCAAAAGTCTGGCAGTGTCCCAAAAGTCCGGCAGTGCCCAGCATTCCTGGCTAGAATTTGGGGGGTCCCAGCACAGCCTTTCCACAAGGTCTGGCAGTGCCCAGCATTCCTGGCTGGAATTTGGGGATCCCAGCACAGCCCCTCCATAGTGTCTCTGTGGACCTGGCACTGCCCACCATCCCTGACCAGGGTTTGGGGGCTCCAGCACAGCCCCCCCAGCACATTCTGCTGCTTCCTCAAGTCCCCTTTAACCAGGATCCTTTTTTGAGGTGGGGACACCCAAACCCAGCACAACTGGCTTTAAGAAATTTTAGGGGATCTCCCCTCCTCACTGAATTCCCACTGCCAAAACCCAGCCTGAGGCTCAGCTCCCCATCCCCTCAATCTCTCCAAGGAATTGCACTTGGGTTTCCCAATCCAGCAGGGCAGCAATGCTGTTCTCCTCATTGTGTATCTTAATTGCAGTAATTGCTTAAGAAATAATTGAAAGAAATTAAGAGAATGAAGAGAAAACAAAGAAGAGCTGCCAGCTCCAACCAAGGGGTGCTCAAGCCCCTTCTCAATGATTTGCTTTAATTAACTAATGAAAATAAACCAATTAAGATCACATGGATACAGTTTTATTCTTTTTAATTGAGTTCTAGAGAAATATTGCAGAATATAAAAGAACCTTTTTAACCCCCAAAACTCTTCTAGGAGATCCATGGGGCAGGGCTGCACTGCACCCCCAAACTGAGGAGAACTGGGAGAAAAGACAAACTCAGACTGAGATTCCTGGGAGATTGGTGCCGCTTCTGCCAGCCAGAACAGTCCTTGGTCTGAACACACACCTGTGAATCCCAGGAACCCGGGACATCATCAATATCCTCAGGGGCCTTTTTATTTAAAGCAGATTTCCACAGAGAATTAACGAAATACAGAAAATGAAACTGAAATGTAAAGGAACAGCTCCCCCAAGCCAGCAGGTTGCAGCATCCAAAAGAAAATGAACAGAAAGATTATGGATTGGGACCATCACCAATCCCAAATCCCTCATGTGGAATACCACTCTGCTTTGGTTTATAAATCACCACTTCTCTTAGTGGACAAACCCTTCAGCTTTGCTTCCAATTCACCAAGTTCCCAGCTGTGGCCACCGAGATTCTGCTGCACCGTGTCCATGGTGGGATCCAGGAAAACACGCAGGGTATGGTTCTCTGGGAATGCTGCCGAGGAAGCACACTGACCTAATCTGTGCCTGCAGCCCAGAGGGAATCTCTTCCCAACAGCTCTGGCTGTGCTCGGTGTGTCCCGACGGTTCCCAAGCTGATACACTGCAGCTTCCTCCACCCGCTGCCGTGGGAAGGATCCCTAAGGTGCCACCAAGAAAGGAGCTTCTCATGGGCACAGAGTCTTGGGCTTCAGGGGAAGAAAAGGAGTTTTCAGTCTTTAGCATCTCCCACTCCGTCAGCATTGATAGCAAACATGGCTTCAGCCTCGGGAAGACATGGAGAGTCATAGATTTTACAGATCCTGGTCTCACCTCGGCCTTTCCGCAGGTACAGCCTGACAGGGAGAGGGAAGGAAACAGGTCAGGATGGACAGCCTGCTCCCAGAAAACCATCCTAATCCATAAGGGATTAAACAGAGCTGTATGAACTGCCTGAGACGTTCATTTCCCTGCAGACCGAGGGCTCAGGAGGGAAGCACGGGCCAGGGTTCTTTCCCTGACTTGGCCGTCATGGCCGAGGCCTGGAACAGCAGCTGGATCTGGCAGTCGCTGTTAAAGCCCCGGCAGAGGCCACCTTGTCCAGGACATTGCTGCCAGAGGCCATTCCTGCAAAATCAGGGAAAATAAAGGGATGAACCTGGAGTTAGCCAGGAGCTTTGCCAAAGGACTGGAATAAAAACTCACATTCTCAGCAGAGATAAAAACAGACAGAAAAAAAGCACCCGTGGTGATGAAAAGAGAATGGAATGATTGGAACCATTTAAAATGGATAAGAGGAAACGGCCTCATGTGATACCAGGGGAAGTTTAGGCTGGATATTGGGAAGCCTCCTAGTGGAAAGGCTGTCCAGCCCTGGCACAGCTGCCCAGGGCAGCGGTGGAGGCCCCATCCCTGGAGGGATTTAAAGCCGTGCGGATGTGGCACCTGGGGACATGGGACAGTGGTGGCCTCAGCGGCACCAGGGAACGGTTGGGTACCGTGATCTCTGAGGGCTCCTCCAACCTGAAGGATTCCATGATTCCAAGGACACTCTGTACATGGCCAGCACAGACACACCTGTGCCTGCTGCAAACATCATTTCATTTCCTCTCCTTCGCTTGGCTGCCAAATATTCCCTGGTGACAAGGGAACACGGGAGCAGTCCTTGCTGCAGGAGAAGCCAGCAGGGTTAGATCAAATTCCCCTCAGAAGGAGCTAACAGGATCCAGCCAGTCCTGTCCCCAGCTGCTTGGGAAGCTCCCAGTCCCTTCCAGTAGCAAAAGAGAGGGAAATCACCTCGTGCCAAGGGACAATGACACGAGAGCTGTGGCGAGAGAGTGGCAGGGACAGGAGAGAATGGCAACACCAGAGGTTTCCAAAGGGAACACCTGTCAAATCAACCTCCAGGACCTGTGGAAAACATTTTCCAACTGAGTTGTGAGTCCATCTATTCCTGTCTTCCACTCACAGACCTTTCAGCCACGGCCAGGAGCCGCTCTGGGTGGAAGGTCCCCTCCATGTCCATGGATGTGGCTTTTCCCTCGCCAAAACCCAATTCTTGCAGTAAATTAATCCCAAGCGTTTTTTCCTCCAATCTGCCACAGTTCACCTCAAATACCACTGGATTTGGAGTCTTTAAGCGGCCAGGGCAGCTGCAGGTGCCACAGGCAAGACCCTGGTGTAGACTTTCCCTTGTCAGCAATTTGCCAAGGGACTCTCAGAACACCTATCCTGTTGTTTTCATTCATGGAACTAGTAGGATTCTCAACCCTGCAAGAGGCAGAAGCAACAATAATCCTGGTCCTTCCTCATTAGGACTTCCAAAATAAGCCAAGGTTTTGTGTGTCTCTTCAAATTAGCTTCAAAGGCACTGATTTAACAGACAGGGTATTCCACCTCTCCTGAAATTCATTGGGAATTAGAAATGGACACAAAATTAAAAGGAATTATTTCCTACTCTGCATGGAAATAGGTAACAGATCCACACTCCCAGAGCTTTGGGTCCCACCTTGGAATCTCATGAACACCCATGGACACGGACAGTGGCACCGGGATGTTTGGGTATCCTGGAGACAACTCCCTGCCACTATTAATAACCACCAAGAGAAGATAAAGATCAGCCAAGGGATTATTCCCGTAAGCACTGCCTGCTGTTTAACCACAAGCAGCTCTGCAAGGAAAGGAATCCCAGGTGTTTTCCACCACAGGAGGCAAAAAATATTGACTGACTTCATCAGTCCCTCCATAGGTCTTGTTTCCCAACACCAGTCCACCAAAGTGACATTAAGGATCAGGTGCCAAAGATTGTGCATTGTGCTTTGGCTCTCCGTATGTGTAGAGATGTTGGAATCATGGAATTACAGAATGGATTGGGTGGGAAAGGACCTTAAAGATTATCCAGTTCCAACCCCCTGCCACGGTCAGGGACACCTTCCACTATCCCAGGTTGCTCCAAGCTCTGTCCAACCTGGCCTTGGACACTTCCAGGGATCCAGGGGCAGCCACAGCTTCTCTGGGCAACCTGTGCCAGGGCCTCAGCACCTTCATAGGGAAGAATTTCTTCCTAATATCCCATCCAAACCCACTCTCTGGCAGTGGGAAGCCATTCCTCGTTGTCCTGTCACTCCAGGCTCTTCCCCGAATCCCTCTCCAGCTCCCTTGAAGCCCCTTTAGGCACTGGAAAGGGCTTTAAGGGTTCTCCAGAGCCTTCTCTTCTCCAGGCTGAACATTCCCAGCTCTCCCAGCCTGTCTGTGTAATGCTGCAGCTCTTGAAGCACTTCCTGGCCCTTCCTGGCCTCCTCTGGACTCCCCTGAGGATCTCTCCATCCATCCCAAAGCCACCACAGCTTGCACAGACACAAGCTGCCGACAGGAGGAACCTGTCCTAAGGAAAGGCACACACAAACCTCGCCCTGTTGGAAACACAGGGCCAGGGAAGAGCAGCCCAACCTCCCAGCGCTGCTGGAAAACATTTCAGCTGAGGAAGGAGCTTTGTTTCACTGGAGACAGCAGCTCCCCCTTGACTTTAGACACAACCAAAGGCAAACCCACTGATTAGAGGCTGAATAAAACAATATATTCCAGTCCTGCCCACCTTTCCCCAGGGAACCAAGAGGGCACCGGGTTCAGACAACTCTTCTTAATGAGACAGAATTCTAGAAAATGGGGAAAAACCCCTCCCCTTTCTTCAGAAGTCTTGGAAAGTCCACTTCCAAACCCAGAACCAGCCAGGACACCCCTTTGCCTCAGGTTTTTTTCAAGGGGAAAGATGGCTCTTCCACCTTTTAACAGCCCCAACGCTCATTTTCCATCACCAGTTACTCCATGGTACAAAACCTTCATTAAGGCACTTCTAGTTCAGAGGCTCCATCTGCTTCCTTGTTTACATGAACACCTTGGAAATTGTTACATCTCCCAGTGCCATCAAACTCTTCCCAAATTCCACATGAGTCCTCTGCTGTGATTTGTCACAAAGTTTTCAGCTTCTAATTATTCAAAACTGGAAGCCCAGACCAGCAAAGCCCTTGACCATCCACTTTTCTGTCGCCAGCACCAGTCTGGCAAAAAGCCTTCAAGCCAGGCTGTTTTTCCATGGCTTTCTGTTCCAGTCTTTATAAAGATTTATAAGATTTACTACAAAAGAGTTCAAATCCACAGCAAAATACCTTATATCCAATCGTATCAGCAAAATAACTTATTTTTCTCATTCACCCCATGACAGGTCCTGGCGGGACCATCAAGTGGTACAGATGCAGTGTGGAGAAGGGAAAGAATTAGGATCATTTCTCCAATTCCAGTTTTCTTGGTGAGGTCAGGAAAAATAAGGAGAATATAGTTTACACAAGAAGATTGGAGTCTGTTTTTAGTGACCAGCAGACAACACAGGTAGGAAAACATTTCCACCTCTCTCAGCACAGGCAAACCATAAATACAGGATGGAATCTTGGAACAGAAGTTATCGGTTTCAATTATTAATCAATTAATAATCAATTATTGCCTTTTACCAAGGTGGCATTTCCCCAGACAACAGCCAGTGTAAGCACAGCTCACGGGAGAGGAGAGGAAGATCTCCCTTCTCCTGGGACAGGTGTTGTACCTGTTTACCTGCCTTGCACACCCCCAACAGCATATTTTCCTTACGGATAACACGTCAGAAAAAAAAATTCCAAGTCAATTGTTAATTTGCCAGGATGACAGCCCTGGGACAGACATTTTTCCTGCTGTGCTCATGCTCTTTTCAGAGTAGCCTGAACAAGTTTTCCAGCCAGGAGACTCCATCTTAGCACAAACAGCCACCCCTCAGTACTACAGTTATTTACACCTCAGCTTTTGGCTGCAGAGAAGTGTCCTGAAAGCCCCAGGCAGGACCACAACCTTCAGCACAGGTCCCTTGTGCACGGTTCAGGTGCACACAAAGCACACACCATCCCCAAACTCCTCCCTCCTATCTCACCTTCTGGAATGCCACACAAGAAGGAATTCCGACCTAACTGGGCTTTCCACCCCCTCCCTGCCTTCAGGGCACGGCTGGGAAAGGGCAGCGCTCCCTTCCGGGCCTGCTGGATTCAGTTTGACTGCTCCAAGCTCTCCCTCGCTGTGCAATTACAACTGAAATGTTCCACAGGGGTGTAACCAGACCAAGAGCTGTCCCAGAGCACGTGAACTAAAGACAACCCTGCAACCACTGCTGTGGTATCCAACACTAAATTCGTGTTGGTTACATTAAAAGTGGTTTCAACCTTCCTCTGACCCCCAAACACAGCTAATGAGGGCCGGAAAATTAATTTAAACTAAGCATAATGGGCTCATTTTTAAACGCCAGGTTTTACAGGTTCACAGAGAACTGAGTTTCCCCAGCACATGGATTTGAAACCACTGGCCAAACCCAGTAGGTGAGAAAGGGAAAAACAGAGTTGCTGGCAGTGCTGGAAGCACTGGTTATCCTGAGTGACACACAACTTGACATCAACTGGAGGAGAATCCCAGCCCCTGCTCATAGCCACTGTGGATATGGCATCAGCTATCTGTGCAGGTTACACATCATAAGCAAAAAGATCCATGGAAAGTGCATTAAAATTGTTCCTACCTGTCCTTTCACAAGGCAAGACAGTTTTTCCATACAGCAAACCTTTTTTGAATTAAAAAGATAACACTTCACTCAGCTGGAGAAGAAAAAGATGAGATCTGCTAAATTTCCATAAGCCAGGCAACACAAAACAAAACAAAACAAAACAAAACAAAACAAAACAAAACTTTTCAGTTTGGGTCAAAAAGAACCTTTCATTCCACTTTTTCATGATTTTCAACAATCTACCATATTCATTTTGTCTCTCTTCAAACAAAAAAGCCAATTCAACTTTGAAAACCGTATATTCTGGTGTCCCAAGCTAACACATAAATGCATTTCTCTTCCCCTGTGCCCAAATACATCTTAGAATAGAACCATCCAAACTCACTTTTCCTGGGAACCTGCAGAATTCTGTGTCAGCAGCTCAGCTTTGCCTGATGAAAAACCCACAGATTTCCAGTGGGTTCTGCCTGCTGGGATTTTCAATTCCCCTTCCCCCAGCTCCTCCCTGCTCTGGCATCTGGAGCAGTTGTTTCCACTGGGCAGGACAGGGAGGGGTTCACACCTCATCTTTCCCGGGAGCTGCATTCGGAGCCTTTGGGTCCTGCCAGCCCCCCCAGGCCCTGCACAGCAGCATTTCCTTCCACCCTTCCAGGAGCTGCCTCACAGCCCCCCAGGAAGGCCCCATACCAAACCCCAACAGCTTTGGTTTGCTTGCTTGTTCCCAGCCCCAAGGGATTTCACTGAAACAAGGGCTGAAAATCTTCCTCAGTCAGAGGAAGAACATTTAAATGTGTCTAAGCAACCCCTCAGATCAATCCCTTTCTCTCCCTTCCTTCTGCTCATCTCCTGCCACACACGCAGCACCCGCCTGGCCGGTTCCTTCACGTGGTTCCACAGAATTCCCAGCCAAACAGGAGATCCACATCACTCCCTCACCTTGCACATGCTGTGGGGCTCACAGAGCAGGAGAGAGACCAGGGGCCCTGCTCACCTCACCCCTTATCCACCCTGGAAGCAGGAGCCCTTTGGGGATGACAGAAAGCCCCGCAATACAAGGACACAAATCTGTTCATAACACCGAGTTATTCTCCACAGTCCTCAGCAGTTTCATGGGGAAAGCGAAACTGGATGAAGTGTCACTGGAGTTTTCACAGAATCACAGGATGGCCTGGGCTGGAAGGGACCTGCAAGCTCATCTCATCATGAGTGTGTTGCTCACTCCCAGTTTGCGCTTCCTGCCGCTTCTGTTCCGCTGCGGAGCAAAACGTGGAGCTCTGCGATCAGCAAATTAGTGACTAGAAGTTGCAGCAAGGACTGAGAAGATCTCAATCCTAAATCTCCAATTGTAGATTCTCACAGAACTGTCCTTCCACATCAGGCAACAGCCAAGGGGTGATGGGAGGAAAATAAATGGCAACACAGGGGCACAGGAAAATGGGAATGTGGTTCTCAGAAACACAGAGTCCACCCCCCAACCTCTGCTGCCTCATGGGATTTTCCCCTCTTGCTGTGAAGTCTGCAGGGCAGTTCCCTTATTTCACCAGCCCAAAGGGAACTAAATCACTCAAACCCAGGAAGATGACAAACTGAAGCAAAACCCCAACACCAACACCAGCCCTCAGGGAACGGGACCTTGTCACCACTTGACAGCACTGCTGGGAGCAAAGACTCTGCCAGATCAGGTTTACACCCCTGAGCACACCTGGAGCAGGAGCTGGTGGGTGTTGAAGGGTTTTATGTCCTTTGAATGGGGCGGGAGGAACAGGGTCAGTTAGAAACACGAGAAACAAGATTGGTCCCACTGTAAATTTGTTCGCAAAACAGGTGAAAGTGAGGTTCTCTCACCAGTCGCGCTGCAAGAAACCATAAAGCAGCTTTTTAGATCCCTCGGCTGGGATTCTGTGATCCCTCCTCTCCTTCATCCTGCAGAAGAACTGCAGAAATCCCAGTTTCTCCCAAAGAGAAAGTGAGGTTTCAAAAGCTGAAGGGAGAGTCTTGGCTCGGGGGCAAAGGGGAGATCCCCCACCCTGCTCCAGGGCCCTCCAGCCTCCAAAACCACAGTGATCTCCCTGTGCACACTTTTTCCTGATGGAATTCTGAAGGTCCAAATGTCATCACTCACCCTATTGCTCCAACAGAGCACTTAAGCTCATTCCTTAAAACTAAAATATAAAAGTAAGCACTTTCCTGTATTTATAAGTTAATAAAAATGCTGAGCCACATCCCCCTTTTCCTTACAATTTCCCCACAAAGATATTTAATGGCATTTTTGACTGAAGACTTGATTTCATTCCCTACTCGTTTCTACAGAACTTATTCACCAAATGAATGAGCTGAACAATGAGCTGCTAAAGATCACAAACAATAAAATTCAGCCTCCCCACAGGAATTTCAAAGTCGAAAAGCCTCAGCAAGTTTTTATGCCCCTCACCTTTGAATCCAGCACTGAATAAGTCAAAGCCTGGCTGGAGGCCATTCAGCAAAGAGTAAGATTGACTCTATTGCCACCTGAAATGCTCATCCTTCCCTAGAGAAGGAGCGGGGGAGGCTGCTGGCACCATCTCACCTGGGACAAATCACTTGGATTTACTAACAGAGCCTGTGTTGCAAATTAGATTTCAATCCTATTCAATCCAGGCTCTATAACCAGGATGTTCAGAGCCCAAACTCACTTCGTTTTTCTCTTATAAATATTTTCTTGGAGAAAAATAGTTAACTTACTAAACCCATGGCCTGAAATGCCACTGGAATTGCAGCTGCCACCTTGGCACAGCCCCAGGGCCCTGTGATATGGTCCCACTGCAGCTCCCAGCCTCCCGTCTCCAACTCCCCACCTCTGGCACGAGGCCACGTGCAGCACAACCATCATCTCCCCACTTTGTGTCTCCGCAGGACCGTGGAACATCTGGGCATCCTCACCGGGGCTCAGCTCTTCTGCCTCAACAGCAGGTGTGGCACACAGCCCAGGAGAGGCCAGCCTCAAGGCTTGCAGCCTGGACCACGGGAATAAGGCTTTAGAACCCTGCAATGGTTTGGGTTTAAGGACAGGACATTAAAGCTCATCCCGTTCCGCTCCCTTGCCATGGGCAGGAATGCCTTTCACAAGCCCAAGTTGTTCCAAATCCTGTCCAACCTGGCCTTGGACACTCCCAGAGATGGGGACTCATGACCTCTCTAGGCAACCTAAGGCAGCCCCATTTCCCTTTCCCCTTTCCATTTCCATTTCCTCCTCAGTGCAGATGTCCCCCGCAGCCCACGAGCACAGGCCTGGTGACAACTCCCTGTCCTCCTCCTGTCCCCCTCGTTGGACAAGGCTAGAATGGCAACACACATTCCTGAAGTCTGGCTGCTTCCTTAAATCCATGGAACAGTTAGTGCTGTCTCTGAACAGCTGAAATGAGCTTTTAGTGCCTAGAAACGAGCAGGAGTGACAAGCAAAGGGATTTGAATCTGGAAATAGGTAAGTTCCACCTGCCCACCGCTCCTGATGCAGAGGGTGAGGCTCAGGGCAGCTGTGCAGCCTTTCCCTGGGGCACTGATCCTGCACTGGAATGTTGTGGTGTTGCCAAACCCCGCCTCAAACCAGGAGAAGATAAGCCCTTCCCAGGGTGTTGGTCACTCGTCCCCACCTTCACGTTTTCACTGCAAAAAGTCAGCTGAAATGATTCCCAAATAGCTGAAACCCCAAAGCACACTGGGAAAGACAGGTTTAACACAAAATAAATGGCCACAAGAAAAAAAAATCTAATTTAGCACAGGGTGTTGCTCTGTACTTCCTGTTTTGCTTCATAAAGTTACGTGCATTTGTATATAACAATCTGTAAATAGGGGTGAGGAAAACGCCTCTCCCTGGAGGCAGAATTAAGTGATTGTGCTTCCAAAATTTACTCACAATTTCAAAACTCAAGCAAGCAGCACAGTTCCTGTCCACAGCAAGTTTGGCACGTTGCATTTCTATCTCTATTTAATTGACAGACCAACCTGATTGCAAAACAGTGAAGCAAACACAGCTCCAGCAGTGCCCACAGCCCAGGGACAGTTGGGTTTTCTCTCTCAGCACATGCTGAGTCTTTGCCCAAATTTGTGCCTGTCCTTGCACATTTCATGGAAAAAGCTTTAAAATAGCGTCTAGGGAACTTGTGTATAAATCTGAGAACACTGGAGCACCAGAGTTTTGGCTTTATTCTTAAGTGTCTCCAATGGATAATCTGTTTTCTTCAGGACCCTGCTGGCACCAGCAGAATTAGGGTGCAGGCAGGGGAGGATCCTGGGTTTAGTCGCAGCCCTGCTGGGATCTGAGAAGGGCACTCACCTTGTCAGGGTGGGATGAAGAAGACAATCCTCCTGAAAAGCCTTGGCTCTGGATTAGGGTGGAGATGGGAGGCAGGATGGCAAGCATGGGAGACGAAAAAGATTTTAAAATTAAAATAAAAACAAATATTGAGCTAGGAAACACACCACCTTCTAGTCCTGGGGTGTAGAGGAAAGCAAATCACAGGGAACTACAGTTATCTGGGATTTTAACAGGAGTGTACACGACAGCTCTGTAAAGCTGGGAGCCACAGGAGCACTTCCTAAAACAAATATCTCAGTAGACCTTATTGCAGAGGTCACTTTTACAAATTTCCATGTGACTGAGCTGTGCACCTGTTCTGTTTGTACTGCCTGCAGACACTGCTATAAAGTACTGTACACTGATGTAACTCAGCGAAGGAGACAATGATATCACCATGCACTGTACGAGATTTTTAAAAATAGTTAAGTTATACTTGTAACTCCATCTCTTTCGCTGGGTTTTCATAATGGTTTGTCACTGAGAGTCTCAGAAGCTCAGCAAAATGTCTGAAACCACACGTTTCCTTTTGGTTTGGGGGACTGACATTCAACAGGAAGGATGTTATGGCCTGGATAGCTGTGTCTTAAAACCAGGGGGAGGTGAAAATCTGACACATGATAAGAATTAAATGCCAGAAAAGCTGTGAGTTGAACTCCTTTTCTTGTCTGGCTAGTGGAAGGTGTCCCTACCCGTGGCAGTGGGTGGAACTGGATGGTCTTTAAAGTCCCTTCCAACCCAAACCAGTCTGGGAATCTGTGATTCCATGACTCAAAAGGGAGGCTCTCCTACTCCTTGGCAAAGAAACCAGAGACACTCTGTTTCCTACACAGTCACAGAATTCAAACAGGACTTAATGCTTCTTTGCACTATCCTTTCGTGGGTTGGGCAAAGCATGAGAGGGTTGTACAAAAGCACATTCTTGCCTATCAGGAAGGGGAACTTCTGTGGCAGCTGTCTCAAGTGGAACAATACAGAAAGAGGGAACAGCATAACTCCATGACTCAGAGCCTGTTATACACATTCTCTGACATTTCCAGCCAAGTGCCATGTTCTGTTTCAGGAGCACAACCACACTTAGAAGATCACCTCTATAGCCTAAATAAAGTTTAGGCGAACCAAGAGCCCAAAACACCTGCCCTTCTGAGCCGGGGCTCTCTCGGCGGCTGGAGCTGTACCCCACAAGCCATTTCGAACCTTGCCACGATGGCAGGGCAGGGAGCACAGAGCGCTGAGCTCCAGCAGCGGGGCAGCAGCGGGGCGGCTCCGAGCCTCCCCCTCAGGGCCTGCCCGCCGCCATCTTGCGGCGCCCAGCCCCGCGCAGCCATGAGGGACAGGTGGCTCGGGGGCGGGTCGGGCGCCGCGCCGGGGGGTTCTGGGGACAGGAGGTTCCGGGGCCGGAAGATCCCGGGGCCGGGAGATCCCGGGGCCGGGAGACCCCCGGACACGCTCCGCTGGGGACAATGGCGGCGTCAGGGTCGCCAAGGCGACCCCCCCCCTCCCGACCCCCAGGACCACGAACCAGCCAATCACAATCGTCCTTCCTCCCGCTGCCCCGCCTCGGCTCCTCCCGGCCGCGTCCGTCTCGTGTCCGCGCTCCTGATTGGCCGCTGCCGCGCAGCCGGGCTGGGATTGGCGGCGGGCGGCGGGACCGCGCGGGCCGCGGGTGCGCGCGCAGGCCGGTCCCCTCCGGGCACGTACCGTCCCTTATAGGTGCGCGAGTCCCGCACAGCCGCGGACATGTCGGTGTCCCCCGTGAAGCGGCAGAAGATGGAGTCGGCGCTGGACCAGCTCAAGCACCACACCACGGTGGTGGCTGACACCGGGGATTTCAACGGTGAGAGGCGGCGCGAGGGGATCCTGTCACCGCATCTTCTCCTTAGCCCCCTCTGCCGCCCCCCTTAACGGAGAGTGGGCGCGCCCGGCCGAAGGGGCGCGCGCTGGGGGGAGCGAACCACCCTGCGGCCGGAGGGAGGGCGGGGGGGACGGCGCTCGGTGGCGGCGCCTTCGTCTCCAGCCCAGGGCAGATCCCGCCCAGCCAGGACATTCTCCAGGCCCTCCCGTGATTTTCTCTCAGTTTGCCCTCGAGTGTGCCCTGACCACCACGTTCAGCTCTGCGTGCTGTCAGGAAGAAGTGCCAGACTCAAGCCAGGCTCTGCTACTAATGAATTCGGGATTTCTTCCAGTGACCTATCTAGATCTGGGACTTGTTTGGGGTTTTTTCCAAACTCAAGGCAAGGCAACCCGGTCCAGTAGAGGGTGTCGCTGCCCATGGCAGGGAGCGGAACTGAACAATCTTTAAGGTCGCTTCCAACCCAATCATTCCAGGATTCTGTAAAAATAATGCCAGAGTGCTTTTGTTTCCCCTATCTCCTGCGAATGAGCCAGCACAGTCCTTTCCGAGAAAGGGAGGTGGCCTTCGATTAGAAAGCCACTTGTTCCCAAGCTGTCACTGCGTGGCCCGGCACGGACACGGAGCTTCCTCGGTCTGTCAGAGCCAAGAATTCCCTCCCTGCGTGTCTCTGAGTTGTGCAGAGCAGCCCTTGAATCCTGTCCTCTCCTCGCCCAGGCCTGCAGTAATCCGTCCACTGCTTGCCTAATCCTGTTGGTGTAACAATAAACAATCCTAAATGGCCACTGTCAAATGTCTTAAGAGTAGTAAACTTAAGGTGAAGAGAGCACAGGGGTGGCAACAGCTCAGACACAGGAAAAAAACACACCCCCAGGATGGCAGAGGCGGTGTTTGTGGGCAGGCAGCAGTAAGGATTGTAGAATATCCTACAGAGATCACCAAGTCCAGCTCCTGGCCCTGTACAGGACATCCCCAAGTTGTTCTCTGGGCTGCTCTTATCACCTGGGGATCATTCATAAGAGTCCAAACAAGGCAAGAGCCTTACCTGGCAGGTTAAACCCTGGTGGAGGTGAAGGTGGTTGTTGCTGCTGGTGGTTCCCAGTGGTGTTGGTAGATCAAGGTGTTGGTACAGAACGGAGTTTCATTGATGTGCTGCTTTGCTTTAAGCAGTACCCACGTGAATTGAAGTTTTGAAGGACCTGTTTGTATGGAGTGGACCTCTCTCCTGGATCCTGATCATTGCCGGGAAGGGATCTATGGAAAAACAAGGCTTATTTTCAGTACAGGTGCACTCTCTCACTTGGGGTTTCATCCCCATGCAGAAATGCTGAGGAGAAGGGACTGGTAATACATATTTTGTTATTTTTTTTACATTTTAACTGCATTGCTGAAACTGCTGAGGGGCCTGCAGAGGCTCTGCCCCATTTGCCCAGCCGGGCCCCGGTGCCTGGCTGTGATTACAGCCGGACAATGTGTGTCACAGCCTGCTGGAACAAATGCCTGGCATCACCTGAAACAGGCACAGTCCAGGGCTTAGGGTAAGACCAAGGGTCAAGTGTCTTCCTGGTAGGACCAGGAAATTACCAGAGCAGATACTGAGAAACTGCATCTGTTTGGAAAAGGTTTAAAAAGCAGTAAGAAAAGGTGCTGGAGCCTCACAGATGAATTCACCTGTCCTGGTCCCATCAGTTGGACACAAACAAAAGCCTGAATTTCTGACTGCTTGAAGGGAAGGTCCCCTGTTCTTTATTCCCCTCTGTGATTCCTGGAGCTCAGTTACGCTGGTTGGGGATGAAGTTTGGAAATTAGTACTACTTCTCTTCATCCATCATTTCTACAGATTTATACTTCTGGGCAATTTCTGTAGTTTATAAACTTTAAAGTTTGCTGTATCTTGTGACAGCAGCCCAGTTGTTCTGTACTATGGCACAAACCAGCCTTCAGGCAGTGTTTAAACACCACTCAGTGCTGTTGTGCTCTGTCAGTAACAAGTGTTTACATTCTCACCTGCGTTGAGCAAAATGCTTCAGATTTCTCAGGCTGGCTGGCTGTTTCCAACAGACTGGTTTTCTTTCCTTAGCCATCGACGAGTACAAGCCCCTGGATGCCACCACAAACCCCTCCCTGATCCTCGCTGCGGCTCAGATGCCTGCGTACCAGAATCTTGTGGATGATGCTGTTGCCTATGGGAAGAAGCTTGGTGGGTAAGTAAAAGAGGGTTTTAACCTCAGCAGACCTATATTTAAAATGCCTTATTTATATACAAACAACATACTGAGGTTTCCCCCTCGTGTACTTGTGGGTTTGTCTCCTGCCCCAAAAGGCCTCAACACTTTAAGAAAAATTCCTTACGCCCATTCCAGATGTGCTTTTAAGAAGTGCATCCCCATTTCCCAGCTCACACCTGGCCCTCCTTGCTCAGGAAAACAGCAGCATTATAGGAAAGAGTGTACAAAGGCTAATCCTGCTGGCAGGACAGAAGTGGCTCATTTGAACTCTGGAATTTAATGTTAAATGGGCTGTGAAATTTGATCGTCAAATCCATAGCAAAGTGTAAACTCACCTTTTTTTTACCCCCATAAATGCTTTTGCTCTTTGTGGTTTTCAGGTCAGAAGAGGAGCAGATCAAAAATGCTTCTGACAAACTTTTTGTATTATTTGGAGCTGAAATCCTGAAGAGGATACCTGGCCGTGTGTCCACAGAAGTAGATGCAAGGTTGGCTCTTTTCCCTCTGGGTTACCCTGGATATTTGTGCATGCAAAAAGAGACCTGAGTTGGAGAAAGATTTCTTGCCTAGAAGACCAGTGAGACTTATATTGTTAATATTTAAGAGTGTGGATTTCCCTTAGTTTGACTAGAACTCTGTAACAAAAAGAAGTAGCTGTGACCTTGGATTTTCGTAATCTTCCTGCTGCTTCTTAAGCAAGGGAAACCTCACACTTCCAGTTGTAGTTTCGCTCATTCTCTTCTATGTGATAATAGCTGCTCAATTTAGCAAGGGATCTGTTTGAACAGTTTATTTCAAGACTTGCACAGGAATTGGCAGTTAACTTGCTCAGTGCCAATTTTTGTTAATGCTCAGCTTCTGAATTTATTGTAAGAAACTTCCTTCTCAAAGGGCTGACCATCCAGGAGGGATCTGAGAACACAAACCTGCTGTTGGCCATGTAAATGCTGATAAAACAGGACAGTGTTTTCCATGGGATCCTCGGGGAGAGAATTTTAAAAAAAATCGGTTTTAAACAGTGCTGCTCTTGCCTCAAAGGTTGTCCTTTGATAAGGAAGGAATGATTCAAAGGGCCAGGCGCCTCATCGACCTCTACAAGGAAGTAGGAGTTGGTAAAGATCGGATTCTCATCAAGCTCTCTTCAACATGGGAAGGAATCCAGGCTGGCAGGTAAGGCTGTGTGTGCCTGGTGTGCTGAATCATGGCATGCTCCTGCCTGTCCACAGGCAGTGACATTGCATTCTGCACTTGAATATCAACAGCAGTGCTGAAAGCACGGCATGAGGAAGTCTGTCACGAGCATGGAAGGTGCTCTGCCACAGCTTGCTGTTGAAATAGGGAAAGTTTCTTCATACAAGGGCCAGGCCACAGTTTCCTGAAATACCCTGCTAAGCTGGCTGCAGTTGGCTGGAGGAACAGCATTAATAAAGCAGAGTGGCAGCACAAAACATTTGCTGTTAGCTGACAACTTTAAAGCTTACTGAGTGTGCCCCATTCCTAAATTGACTCAAGGAATTTAGTAGTTTGAACTTAGCAGCTCATTCCTGAATATGAATTCCGTAGGTGAGCAAAGTGCTTTTCTAAGCCAGCCTGTGTCTGCAGGGTTCTGGAGGCCGAGTATGGGATTCACTGCAACATGACCTTGCTGTTCTCCTTTGCTCAGGCTGTTGCCTGTGCTGAAGCTGGAGTTACTCTGATTTCCCCGTTTGTGGGACGGATCCTGGACTGGTATGTTGCAAATGGAGACAAGAAAACCTATGAGCCTTCAGAGGATCCAGGTGAGCACAGATTTAACACTGCTGAGAAAACAACAGCTGCTCATTCAAACAGTTTACTTGTAAAAGTCCTCTTATGGCAAAATGCCGGGTTTGAGCATGTTCTAAATAATCACTTACAATAAAGTTGCTGGTTTCTGCTTGTAGGAGTGAAGAGTGTCACCAAGATCTACAACTACTACAAAAAGTTTGGTTACAAAACCATCGTGATGGGCGCATCATTTCGCAACACAGGCCAGATCAAAGCGCTCACGGGCTGTGACTATCTCACCATTTCACCCAAGCTCCTGGCAGAGCTCAGCAAAGAGCACATCAAGTTAACTCCCACACTCAGTGTCAAAGAGGGTGAGTACACTCCTGGGGGCTTGTGCAGTCTTCCTTTCTTGTGCAATGCTGAGAGTCTGGGGATCTGGTCAGTGCTGTGGTGCTTGCTGCCATCCTGCTTTAGGGATAAATCCAATTTCCTAGAGGAAATATTGTAGCCTCAGAAGGAAATACTATAGCCTCATTACAGTATCACTGCTACAATTGCTGACACACTGAGCACTAATTGGATTACAATGGGTTTGGAGTGTGCTTCCATACACTGCACCTCTCCCCGTGGGACGGAGAGAAGAGTAAAGTTAATCTGCACATGCTCAGGATGAAATTTTACTGAACAGTAGAAAAGATGCCAAACTTGGTTTCACCTTAATCTCTGGACATGCCAAGAGGTGTTTTCCCTCCAGAAATTAGAAACGAATCATACACAAGACTGAGTGATTTGATCTGGTGACACTGTGCCACAATGGCTTGGAATCCTTGTTCCCATTGCGCTTCAAGGCCAGGTTGGATGGGGCTTGGAGCAATCTGGGATAGTGGAAGGTGTCCCTGCTCATGGCTGGGCAGTGGAACTGAATGGGCTTTAAGGTTCCTTTCCATCTAAGTCATTCCAGGATTCTGTGATAGTCTCCCTTTTCTGCAGCCTCATTAAAATGCTGGTTTACATTTCAGAAAGCAGCTCTGTGCACAGCTGTAGCCACGGGTTGCTGCCCACAGGCTGCTGCTGGCCTGGGAGCCTGCTATCAAACGAGCTTTTGTTAGTTCTTGCCAAATAATCAAAGCCCTGATTGTTCAGAATATTTGCTTAGAATGTCTCACTGCTGCAGGGCAGTTGCACAATTCCTTAGAATAGGCCTGGAAGTGCTGTGCCATTCAGCAGCAGGTACAAGATAATGACACACACAAACACTGTGCATTAAGATAAACTGATTTATTAGGCTACCTTTTCCTTTTTCCTCTTTGTTCTCCTCCAGCCAGATCAGGAGCACTTTCAATCTCACATCCCAGATTGTGCTCCTGCAGCAAGTCATACTGAAAGTATTTAAAATTTTTCCAGCACCTAGAAATGGTTAGAACTCAAGACAATTTTAGGAAGTCTAAATTTGATAAGAATCTGATCACCTCGTTTGTTTCTTTTTCTACTTCTCCTGCACAGCTCAGGCGTGCAATCTTGAGAAGATCCACCTGGATGAGAAGGCATTCCGCTGGCACCACAACGAAGACCAAATGGCTGTGGAAAAGCTCTCTGATGGGATCAGGAGATTTGCTGCAGATGCAGTTAAGCTGGAGAGGATGTTAAAGGTAAATGTTGTATCACGCTCCTTCCACATACTGCAGCCAGCCTGGTGTGGCTGAGGATTAAACAAGTCTGGTCAGGTTTTTGGACAGGTTATGTAGGACAAGCCACCTAAATTCAGTGAACTTAGTAAGCTTCACTGCATGCCGAGAAAGAATTTGTGCCATGTGTGGGCCACACCTGCAGTTTGAGGCCCCAGGACTGGCAGCTCATCAGGATAACTGTCAAAGTGAGAAGTCCCTTAAATCTGATTCTGAGCTGTCAGCAGCAGTACAGGACACAAATAATCTGCAGGTAGTGAGCTGGAAATAAATCATGTTTGTACTTGGAGGCACTAAGAAAGAGCAGATAGGCTGTCAAAGTCTTCTGTCAGATTGTGGAGAGGCTTTCATGTGGTAGTCATCAAACTGTGGTTTTTGGGGAAGAAATACTCAGTATACCTGATTTAGGCACTTGGTGACTGGCAACTCCTTGCAGTTGTTCCCAAACTCTTACTCAGCTGTGCTTTGTCTATTCTTTTTCTAGGAGCGAATGTTCAGCACTGAAAATGGAAAGTAAAGAAAAATAATAATCAGCATTTCCCTGAGTGCTCCAGGCTGAGGTGGCTCACCTGAGGTTCAGTGGATGTACAAATGTCTTACCTGTACAAGTATCATGCTGTGTGTGGATAGATTTCTGTATCATGCTTTTTTTTTTTTTTTATCAATTTGCAAAGGGACAAATGGAATTTCAAATTTTTGTGGCACTTTTGTCAATACATGCAAATTAAAACCTATTTGCCCTGTAACATGGTCAATTCACTGCTGCAGGAGACACCTGATAGGATTTTAATTTTTTGTATTAAATTCCTAATTAAGCATACAGTCCTAACACATTTAAGAAAACAGTTTTTAATTTCAGGTTGTTTTGAAGAGCAGATACAGGTTTCACAAGCCCCTCTTGGTACAAAACCCACAAGTACTCCTGTAAGACACATGTATATGTCAAAAAATATACATGTATGTGTGTGTGTGTGTCTTACTAGTTTATATAGATCCAGTTCTATGAAGAGTAGACAAGAACAAGTGATAGGACAAGAAAGAAACAGCCTCAAGTTGTGCCAGGGAAGGTTTAGATTGGATATTAGGGAACATTTATTTCACTGAAAGGGGCTGTCCAACCTGGCACAGTTGCCCAGGGCAGTTGCTGAGTCCCCATCCCTGGAGGGATTTAAAAGCCACGTGGATGTGGCACTTGGGGACATGAGATAGTGGTGGCCTTGGCAGTGCTGGGGGAATGGCTGGACTTGATGGTCTCAGCAGTCCTTTCCAACCTCAGTGATTCATTCCTTGATTCTAAGAGATCCCTGCTTATATGTGGACACAATTTGCTGTTTCCTGACAAAGTTGCCTGAACTTAAAAAAAAGGGAGAAAAGGCAGCAGTGCAGCTCCAGCACTGATAAGACACGTGCTCTGTCCAGACCAAGGGAGCCACTGATCCCTCACCCCAGTGTGACACAGCAGCTCTGCTGTCAGCACATCCAGAACAACCTGGGAGCTGCTGTTCCAGCCAAAGGGACAGCCAGCTACAATCAGACACGGACAGCTGGTGCTGCACTCCCAGCCTGCCCTTGGAACATTGCCAGTCTACCAGAGGGAGGTGAAGTCCGCAGGGGACTCATCCAGACCCTCTGTCCTACAGCTGTTGGTGAGGGGGGAAGCAGAGCAGGCAGAAAGCAGGCTGCCCAAAGGGAGGTGACCTTTTATCCTCAAAGTCAAGCCAGCAGTAAAACCTTGACCCTGCCCCTCCCTACAGCCATCGGACCCTCCACTGCACGTCCCTTCTCAATTTAACCTATTTGGCATTTTTCACTCTTACTAAACTGAGCATTCCCACAGAGATCCCTAGAATGGTTTGGGTTGGAAGAGGACCTTGAAGACCATCTCATTCCACTCCCCCTGGCATGGGCAGGGACACCTGCCCCTAGAGCAGGTTGCTGTGCTGTAACACCATACACTGCACCCACCAGGGCAGAGTGTGGATTCCAGGCACACAGAATCTGGGGACTTGCTGCTGTCAAACTGGCTGGTCAGAGGCTTGGAGCCTCTGGAATAGATGCCCCTTTTTCCCCAAGTGAGGCAAGAACCTTCACACGCATGGAATCTGTCCCCTCACATAGCTGAGACACAGCTGGGGTCAGTAAGACTGGAGCTTAAATAAGTCTGAAGCATTTCAGAAGGTGCTCAAGAGAGAACAAAATACTGCAGTGAAAGAGGTAAGAGGCAGGAAAAGGTGCCTGAGTAACAGTTAAGTTACAGTAATAAGTTATGCCTTACTCACTTACCTACAGACACCTCTCAAGAGCTGAGGGGGCAGCAGGCAAACAAGTTATGCTTAAAATGTTCAGTCACAGGGTCCCTTACCTGCTGTGGTGGCAGCTGGTGTTTCCTCCTCAGCACTGGAGTTCGTTCTCTGCAGCACAGCTGGATGTTGTGAGGTGCCTGACATCCGTGGCTAAGCCACAAAGTCCACATCCTTCCTGAAAATGGTGAAAAAAAAGCAAGCACCACATAAACCTTCAGCCTGTACAGCTCTTTAGTCAGTCACACAAAGTGCAATTTACTCCTTAACTCTTCCTCAACTTCCCCTCTCTTCAGCAGATGGAGAGCTCTCTCCCAGGGCCCTGTATGTGCCTCACTTACAAACTCCTTCTGGGATTTCCCATATCTCCATACCTCCTCAGATTAAGAAATCAGGAGATGTCTCTTGTCTCCCAGCAAGGTCTGTAGCTCTCACAGTCACAAGGACAGGACTGAGGAATTAGGGCGCAGATATAATGTCGTTATGCGTGGAGGAAATCCTAAAGAATCAATACATAAAACTTTATAAGCATTGATTTAAAAAATGGACAGCACCTTTCCCAGCCTTTCCTTGTGGTGGCTTCTCTCTGATTCCAACATCCAGCAAACACCCAAAGCTTGGAGTGGGGTTGGAAAAGCTTTTCCTTCCTCCTCCAGCCATGCCTTGCATCCCCATCACACGCTGTGCTAAGGGAGACATGCTGCTGCTCCCAGCACCTCCTCCATTCTTGAAACGGGTACAGGAGAGCAGAGCTGTTGGAAGAACAGACACACTGAGTAAAGCCATTTATATTCATCCTCCCCATGTGGAATTTAATTTGAGTCCTTAGATTCACTGGTTATGTCTATCCAATACAGCCATCAGAGGCCAGTATGGATGGCACCAAACCCTGACAGTTCCATTTGAAATTTTAAAGTAAATCAGGACCAAAGAGCAACTTCCATCTCTTCTGGCCCTTGTTTGAATGCACACAAGATGAATAAAGCACAGGTTCCATTTTTAAAAAAAAATTTAAGGTTTCCTTTACAAGATTACACTATAGAAGCTCCAAGAAAAGAATCTTCTTAATTAAATATGTTAATACACTAATGGAATGCTGGTATGACCAACAACCATCAGCTGCAGACCGGGCCAGAGTTCAAACATCTTGTCAGGATTCCCAAAAACATGAAAATTGAGATCATACCCACAGGCAGGTCTTGGGGCTCTGTTTTCCAGAATTAAGTGGTTTCCCAACTGCTGCAGCAGCACCCCTCTTCCGAGCTCAGCTGTAAACCTGCCAGGAAAGGCTCCCATACCTTAGGGATGGCGGGCTGTCCTCTTGTTGGTGAAGAAATCCTTTGTGGGGTGCAAGACAGCAGTGCCCCTTTACAGCTGTGAGCCAACATCTGAGAAAACTCCTTATCCCTTTGGATTCATCCTGCTCCACATACTGCAGAGGCACTCTGATGCTTCTAGCAGGTACCTCCGTATCTGCCTGTAAAAATATCAGAGAAAAACAGAGGATATGCTCCCAGCTATTAAGCCAAGAGAAGATGTAACACTGTGAGCCCCAAATAAATAAAAAATCCTAGAAAATAAAACCAAACCCCCACCCAAATAAACAAAACAATAAAACCCACCAGCTGGATGTTACCAGGAACAGATTTCCAAGGAAACAAGCCTGGCTGGTTCCTAGGACCAAAGCACCAAGCACTGCACAGTGCAGTGCTGAAACAATCAAGGTTTGTGTGGGATGAAAATCCCCCAAATTTGAAGGTTTTCAATTCTTTGGGAAGCAGTTTCTGCCCTGGAGACAAAAACCCTTCAGTATAAACACCACTGCTTGGATGCCGGGGATGGGACAGTTCACAGGGCTCCTCAGCTGGCCTAGGCAGAAGGTACAGAAGATACAAACCGAGGTTCTTCCCATGGGAAGTTTAAAATGAAAGAATTATCCAAAACCCCTTGCTCTTTGTGTAATGCCACTTCACGATTTTAGTTGATGTAAATACCTTCTAGGTAAAAGAAAAGAAAATAACAAACTATCGTGTTTTACATTTGTAGAACAAAATTAACATGGAAAATAAACAGAATAAAACCTTCCTGAATATACCTGGACAACATTCAACAACTTTGTGTTTTCTATGTTCATTTGATCTTCTTTTTCCCCAGTTTTTGAACAATTATTTCCAATCTCTGGCTAAAATTGGTCATACTGTACAAGAACTTAAGAGCTATCATCACTAATGGCCTCAAGCTGTGCCGGGGAAGTTTAGGTTGGGTATTAGGGAAAAATTCTTCACAGACATGGATGTCAAGCACTGGAACAGGCTGCCCAGGGCAGTGGTGGAGTCACCATCCCTGGAAGTGTTCAGAAAACACATGGATGTGACACCTGAGCTTGAGTGGTGAACATGGTGGTGGTGCTGCACTGATGCTTGGACTTGATCTTAAAAGCTCTTTTCCAACCTGAATTCCATGATTCTATGACTCAGATGGCTCCCAGTTTGT